>MU717308.1:27468-80229 GCA_026770625.1 Nicotiana glauca | reverse complement strand
CAAACTTTCCTCGGTTCGGGATTAATTCGGTGACTTGAGACACCATTAAATTCTCAAGTGGCGACTCTGAAAAACATTTAAATAACTAATCCCGTTCCGACCGTCCTTTAATTGGAAAAACTCTTTTGTGTTTATATACCCTTTCGCCGGGGTGTAAGCACCGTAAAAAAAGAGGTGTGACATGTAGTATGAGTACGTAAACAACGTTTACTTAATGATTATCCCGCCTAATCTCGAAGAAGTAGAGACGGGATTGTCAAGTTCGATACTTACTAGAGGTAAATTAACAATATACTAAAATGTGAGGAAATCATGGAATTATATAGTAATTCTAATTCACGAAATAGGAAAACAGGTGAACACCTTCAACAAATAATCAAGGACTTTCAATGTTTACTCTTCATTATCTTATCAATTTATATCAAGCCACGAAGGGCAAATTTCATATTTAAAATTCTCAAGAAACAATATAACATGCGCAAATCACACCGAGGCGATGGCCCGATCCAACAGAAATGTAAAATGTGCACTGCCGAGGGTCGAACGACCCGAATCATAGATGCATCTGTTACCCCAATCGCGAATCTATCCATGCGACGCGGTCAACATAAAATAAACAAACACCCAGCTCGCGAATCATCCATGCGACACAAGTACACATAAAATAAACAATCACCCTGCTCGCGAATCATCCATGCAATGCGGGTACACATAAAATACATGCTCAAATATCCAATTAAGAATTTATCGGGGAATAATTATCCAAATAAAACCAATTCTACTTTAACAATTTTTAAGAAACAAAGTTTAATCCTTATGGAAATTCAAGCTATCAATGGGTTCATAAAAAATCCAAGTATAACATGCTTTTGGGTCCTAACTACTCGGACAAAAGCATAATAGTAGCTACGCACGGACTCTCATCACCTCGTGCGTACGTAGCCCCCTAAAATAGGAGAACATAATCAATTATTTCACCTATGGGGACAATTCCCTCTTACAAGGTTAGAAAGAGACTCACCTCGCTCCGAAGATCCATAACCGGCATCCCACACTCCTCCGAAGACTCTAGTTGATGCACCATGCTCCAAAACTAGCCAACGGTTACGCAAATCCATTAATATATGCTCAAATATTCATTACAATTTAATTTATAGCAATTCCTAACTCTGATCAAAAAGTTGACCAAAACGCCCTGGGGCTCACGTGCCCGGAAATCTAAAAAATTTTGAAGATAAAGATTACCTATGACCTTAGGAACTCAAATATATAATTTTCTCTAAATTCCATACCCAAAATAGTGACTAAATTCCAAGAATATAATTTCTAGGTCTTTCTACCAAAACCCCAAATTTTTCTACAATTTTCATGCTCAAATCCATACATAATTGATGTATTTAACTCAAAATAGATGGGGATAACTTACCTTATCATTAATGATGAAGATCCTCTCTTGAAACCCCTCCAAGAATCGCCCAAACCAAGAAAATATGAGAGAAAATAGCCAAAATTCAATTTTTAAACACCCTCACTACCTCAGCAATTTCTGCTTCTACGGAAATATTTACGCTTCCATGGTCCCGCTTTTGCGGACAAAACTCCGCTTCTGCGGACACTAGGCTCCGGCTCAATTTTCGCTTCTGCGGACGGCCCACCGCTTCTGCAGTTCCGCTTTTATGGATCTAGGGCCGCTTTTGCAGTCCTGGGCTGCTTCACATCCAACCACTTCTGCGTCTTTTTCCTTGCTTCTGTGGGGCCGCTTCAGCGGTCCCAAATTCGCAGAAGCAGAAATATCAGAAGCAGCAGCTCCAACCCTCCTTCAAACTCCGGATTCGATCCGTTAGCCACCCGGAATCCACCCGAGACCCCCGATACCTCAACCAAACCTACCAACCAATCCCAAAACACATTACGGACTTGCTCGAGGCTTCAAATCATATCAAACAACGCTAAAACCATGAATTACGCCCCGATTCAAGCTTTATGAACTTTAGAACTTCAAACTTCTTTTCCCGATGCTTAAATCTATCAAATCACGTCCGATTGACCTCAAATATTGCACACAAGTCATATTTGACATTATGGACCTACTCCAACTTTTGGAATCAGATTCCAACTCTGATATCAAAAAGTCCACTTCCGGTCAAACTTATCAAAAACCTTCAAATTTCTATCTTTAGCCAAATGGCTCCAAAATGATATACAGACCTCTGAATTCACTTCTAATAGTGCTCCCAACTCCAGAATCACCATACAGAGCTATTCCCAGACTCGAAATCCCAAATGGACATCGATAACACTGAAATGCACTTCAAGCCAAACTTAAGAAATTTGTTCCAAAAATGCTAACTTCTACAATAGGCACCAAAATGCTCCCGGGTTATCCAAAACCCAATCTGGGCATACGCCCAAGTCCAAAATTATCATACGAACATGCTGGAACCTTCAGATCCTGATTCGAGGTTGTTTACTTAGAATTCCAATCCTAGTTCATTCTTTCAACTTTAGGCTTCCGAGATAAGAATTCTCTTTCCAAATCAACTCTGAACTTCCTAAAGCTTAATTTCGACCACGCGTTCAAGTCATAACACTTGAAATGAAGCTGCTCATGGCTTTAGACTACTGAACAAAGTGCTAGAACTCAAAACGACCGGTCGGGTCGTTACACTAATTAGCTGAACGTGAAGCATCCTACTCTACCAAGAAAAACATTTTACCTTTAATTCTTTTTATTAGAATTTTCATACTTTTGTCACTCAAATTATTGTCTGAATCCGAAGAAATATCACCAATCCCATTAAGCTTGTCCGGATCAGACTTGGAAGAAAGTTGAGAATAAAACTTCCTTTCATCTTTGTCATCATAGAGTCTTATGATCCCCGTTTTATGGGAACTGCCATGACCAACGGAAAATATTCCATCACCATCAACCTTGTCACTCTCAATTAAACTTCTTTTCCTCTTGGAAAATAAAGTAGGAATTCCTCTATTACCTCTTCTTTTTTTATCTACTTAGGAAATGTTAAATTCCTACCTACACCATACCTATTTGAAACACATGTTCTTGCCTTCTCATCATCATTGTCGCTAATGAGAAGAACAATTAAAGGAACACTCTACCCGGTACTGTGTCTTAGTTAATCTTAGTAGAAGTTCCATTGCATGTCTAATAAAGTCATCAACCCCTTCTACAAAATCCTCCCGCAATCTAAATTCCAATACATAAACCAAAATTTCAATTGATTTTTTAAAGGTTCAATCCTAAAGGTTCAACTCATATCCACAAAAGTTCAATTCATATCCTAAAATTTCAATTTATAATCTAAAATTCCAATACATAAGCCAAAATTTTAATTCATATCCTAAAGGTTCAATTCATATCCTAAAAGTTCAACTCATATCCACAAAAGTTCAAGTCATATCATAAAATTTCAACTTACAATCTAAAGTTCCAATACATAAACCAAAATTTAAATTCATAGCCTAAAGGTTCAACTCATATCCACAAAAGTTCAAGTCATATCCTAAAATTTCAATTTATAATCTAAAATTCCAATACATAAATAAAAATTTCAATTCATATCCTAAAGGTTCAACTCATATCCACAAAAGTTCAAGTCATATCCTAAAATTTCAATTTATAATCTAAAATTCCAATACATAAATAAAAATTTCAATTCATATCCTAAAGGTTCAACTCATATACACAAAAGTTCATGTCATATCCTGAAATTTAAATTTATAATCTAAAATTCCAATACATAAACCAAAATTTCAATTCATATCCTAAAGGTACAACTCATATCCACAAAAGCCAAGTCATATCCTAAAATTTTAATTTATAATCTAAAATTCCAATACATAAACCAAAATTTCAATTCAAAAATTAAAAGTCCAATTCATATCCGAAAAATTCAACCCATACCCTAAAAATTCGATTCACAAGAACAAATCATAAACCCTACATTCTAACTAGCAAAATTCAAGACAACATATCAAATTTAATGGGAATTAGTAGGGTTTAGGGTTTCTTCTCTTCAAACCATTTCTTCCCCTAATTTGTAGGTAAAATTAAATATTTTAGCTACTAACAATTATAATAGATTCAATTTAGCTAAGAACAATAAACTTTTATAAATTAAACTTGGAGGAATTAAACAAAGTCAGTGTATTTCGAAAAAAAATAAAGAAAGGAGAGAGAAAACTACTCTCACAACCCCAACCCCGGTCGTCATGGCGCCCAACACACTGGTAGGCAAGCCTGACGAATTAAAAACCTAACCCAATTCTCACACAGTTCATTATTGACTAGCGCAGATAAATTATCAAGTTATTATACTAGAAGTCTGAAATAAGAGTTAAACATGCGGAATTTCAAATAATAATTCTTCTACATAGCCCAAAAGATCTGGTGTCACAAGTTGAGCATCTAATACAGGTTTACCAATCTAATACATGTCACTCTAGGGGAATACAAAATAAAAACAAAAGATAGAAGGGAGAGATCAGGGCTGCGGATGCCATTGCAGCTACTTCGATTCTCCCGGATATGTGCTGCTCAACAAAAAATCCCCACTCAGCCTTAGATGCACCTGGATCTGCACGCAAGGTGCCGAGAATAATATGAGTACTCCGACCCAGTGAGTAATAAGCATAAATAATAACTGAGAATAAGAATCATGGAATACACAAAGTAATCTATAATGCGGCAGTTAAAAAAACAAGTGGAATAAAATCAATAAATCAATGAAATTCGAAATGTAGAAATGCTACAGCAATTAAGTGACAGATATAGAAGGAAAAATCAACACATAATACGGTACCCTCTAGTACCCACTACGGCGTGCAACCCAATCCATTTATTTATCGTCGACGACACTCACTAGGAATGTGCAGACTCCGGGAGGGGCCCCATACGGCCCAAGAGAAATAACAAGCCATCTCGTGGCATCAACTAGGCCCTCGGCCTCATATCAATATCAATATAATACTGCTGCGGCGCGCAGCCTGACCCTATGCTCAGTCCAAAAATCACATAAGCCCCTCGGGCCATAATAAAATAGAAGTTCTCAGCCCAAGACATCATTAGAAATATAATTTAAGTTTCAAATCTAAGAAAAAGTGGTTGAGTTATAAAACAGTATTAAACAATAGGACTGAGTTCAAGCAATATATCAAAATAGTGAGAAAACAGTGATAGCAATCCCCGAAGGGTTCAAATAGTTGGCATGAGGCCCAATTATGACAATTAGTCCAAATAATAATGATATCAAATGAGTTTCAATCAATTACGCGGTAAAACATCACTCGGGACGTACCAAGTCCCAATCCCCAATAGTAAACGATCTCGCGCTCATCATCAAGCATGTGTCTCACCTCAATATAGCATTACAATGTGCAAATCTGGGGCTTCAAACCCTCAGGACATCATTTACATTCATTACTCACCTCATGCCGGCCAAAACTCTAGCTCGTTATGCCCTTACCTCTCAAATCGGCCTCCTCGCAGGTCAAATCTGACGAAAACCACAATGAATACATTACAATATGCTAAGGGAACAAAATTTAATCGAAAACAATCGAAAAATATCAATAAATCCCGAAATTAGCAAACCTGAGCCCCAAGCCCACTTCTCAAAACTTAGAAATTTTCACATCATTAGACTCCTTATTTCCCCACGAATTTATACATATCAAAAACACAAGAATCGGAGTTTAATTGGCCCTTCAAACCCTCAATTTTAGCTCTCTTAAGTTCAAGCCTTAAACCTCCATTTTTTGTCCATTAATTCGTTAAATTTTCAGTCCTAATTCATGAAATAACACCACAGAATCGTGTTTTAGGTCCAAAATCCTTACCTTATCAAAGCTCCTAGAAATCCCTCTCCAAAATCGCCCAAAAATCACCAAGTCCGAAGTTAAAGTGAATAAACCCTTGAAAATTCGCAAAGAAGAACGTTAAATACTTCTATAGAGGCATAACCGCATCTGCGGTCAATTACCCGCTTCTGCGATACCGTGGTCAACATTCCGCATCTGCAGAAATTCATTAAACTCCGCCTACCGCATTTGCGGTCCAATAGCCGTATCTGCGGCTCCACAGGTGTGGTCCTTCATCCGCATCTGCGGTCCTCGGACTTCTACAGCCTCTCCACTTCTGCGATGGCATTCATGCATCTGCGATACCGCACTTGCGCTTCCCCAGCCGCAGGTGCGAAAATACCAGCAACAGCAAAATCTTAAATTGTTCAAGTCCAAACTCTTCCTGTTAGCCATCCCGAGGCCCCCGGGACCTCAACCAAAAGCACCAATACATCCTAAAACCTCATTCAAACTTGACCCAACAACCAAAACACCTCAAACAACACCAAAACCATCCAATTACATCGAATTCAAGCCTAAGTTCTTCTAAAACTTTCGAAACACACATTTGATCAAAAACCCAACCAAATCATCTTTGAATGACCCAAAATTTTACACACACATCCCTAATCACATAACGAAGCTATAGCAACTCTCAGAATTCCATTCCGACCCTCGGATAAAAATCTCACATATCAACCGAAATTCTCCAAAATACTAACTTCACCAATTCAAGCCTAATTCTACATCGGGCCTCCAAAATCACTTCCGATCACAATCCTAAGTCACCAAATCATCCCCCGAAGCTAACCGAATCATCAGAAATCACATCCGAGCCCTCTAATGCATAAGTCAGCATCCGGTTGACTTTTCCAAACTAAGCCTTCCTTAAAAAGACTAAGTGTCTCATTTTTTACCAAAACCTCTCCAAACCAACTCGATCACACAAGACACGGATAATGAAGCATAAAAAAGCAGAAAATAGGGAAAATGGAGCGGTAACTTATGAGATGACGGGTCGGGTTGTCACATCCTCCTCAACTTAAACAAACGCTCATCCTCGAGCAAGTCAAGAAACATACTTGAAGCCTCAAACAGGTGAGGATATCTGCTCCGCATCTCCCGCTCGGTCTCCCAGGTAGCCTCCTCCACTGGCTGACCTCTCCACTGCACCTTCACTGAAGCTACATCCTTTGATCTCAATTTCCGAACCTGACACTCCAAAATGGCTGCTGGCTCTATATCATAAGTCAAATCACCCTCCTACTGTACCATACTGAAATACAGAACATGGGAAGGGTCTCCAATATACTTCTGGAGCATAGAAACATGAAAAACTGGATGCACGCTCAACAAGCTGGGTGGCAAGGCAAGCTCATAAGTCACCTCCCCAATCTTCCAAAGTACCTCAAAAGGCTCGATAAATCGTGGACTCAACTTTCCTTTCTTCCCGAATCTCATAACACCCTTCGTGGGTGAAACCTTCAACAAGACCTTCTCACCAACCATGTAGGATACATCTCGAACCTTCCGGTCTGCATAGCTCTTCTGCCTTGACTGCGCCGTGCGAAGTCTCTCTTGAATTACCTTCATTTTATCCAAAGAACCCTAGACCAAATCTGTCCCCAGTAGCCTAGCCTCACCGGGCTCGAACCAACCAACTGGAGATCTACACCGCCTCCCGTACAAAGCCTCATACGGAGCCATCTGAATACTCGACTGGTAGTTGTTGTTATAAGCAAACTCTGCAAGCGATAGAAACTGATCCCATGACCCTCCGTAATCGATAACACAAGCGCATAGCATATCCTCCAATATCTGAATGGTGCGCTAGGACTGCCCGTCTATCTGAGGGTGAAAAGATGTGCTCAACTGTACCTGAGTGCCCAACTCTCACTGGACAGACTCTCAAAACTGGGAAGTAAACTGAGTGCCCCGATCTGATATGATGGAAACTGGGACACCATGCAACCGAACAATCTCCTGAATATATAACTCTGCTAGCCGCTCCGAAGAATAAGTAGTACAGATAGGAATGAAGTGCGCGAACTTGGTCAGCATGTCTACAATCACCCAAATAGCATCGAACTTCTTCAAAGTCCATGGGAGTCAGGTAACAAATCCATAGTGATCCTCTCCCACTTCCACTCAGGAATAACCATCTGCTGATGCAAGCCACTCGATCTCTGATGCTCATATTTCACCTGCTGACAATTAAGACACCGAGATACAAACTCCACAATTTCTTTCTTTATCCTCCTCCACCAATAGTGCTGTCTAAGATCCTGATACATCTTCACAGCACTCGGATGAATAGAATACCGCGAGCTATGGGCCTCCCCCAATATCAACTCCCGGAGCCCATCCATATTAGGCATGCAAATTCGGCCCAACATCCTCAACGCACCATCATCACCAATGGTCACATCCCTGGCTTCATCATGCTGAATCCTGTCCTTAAGGACAAGCAAATGCATATCATCATATTGGCGCTCTCTGATGCAATCATATAAGGAAGACCGAGAAACCACACAAGCTAACACCCGGCTGGGCTCCAAAATATCTAATCTCACAAGCTGATTAGCCAAGGCCTGAACATCAATTGCAAATGACCTCTCCTCAATTGGAATGTATGTTAAGCTCCCCATACTCACTGCCTTTCATCTCAAAGCATCGGCCACTACATTGGCCTTTCCCGGATGATACAGAATAGTAATATCATAATCCTTAAGTAACTCTAGCTACATCCGCTGCCTCAAATTAAGGTCCTTTTGCTTGAACAAATGCTGAAGACTGTGATGGTCAATGAATACCTTACAAGATACGCCATACAAGTAGTGCCTCCAAATCTTCAATGCATGAACTATAGCAGCTAACTCCAAATCATGAACAGGGTAGTTCTTCTCATGGGGCTTCAACTGACGAGAAGCATAAGCAATAACTCTACCCTCCTGCATCAATACACAGCCAATCTCATCCCGTAAAGCATCACAATATACGGTATATAAACCTAAAGCTGATGGCAAAACTAATACTGGAGCTGTGGTCAAAGCTGTCTTGAGCTTCTGAAAGCTCTCCTCGCACTCGTCCGACCATGCAAATAGGGCACATTTCTAAGTCAACTTGGTCAAGGGCGTTGCAATAGAGGAAAAACCCTGAATAAACCGGCGACAATAACACGCCAAACTAAGGAAGCTACGAATCTCTTTGGCTGAGGACGGTCTAGGCCAACTCTGAACCGCCTCTATCTTCTTTGGATCAACTTGAATACCCTTGCTGGACACCACGTGCCCCAAGAAAGCCACTGAACCAAGCCAAAACATACACTTGGAGAACTTTTCATAAAGCCTCTCCTCCCTCAATCTCTGCAATACCACTCGCAAATGCTTCGCATGCTCCTCCTGACTATGCAAGTATACCAGAATATCATCAATGAACATAATAACAAACGAATCTAGATAAGGCCGAAATATACTGGTCATCAGATGTATGAACACTACTAGGGCATTGGTCAGCCCGAAAGACATGACAAGAAACTCATAGTGACCATATCTAGTGCTGAAAGTAGTCTTAGGAATATCTGAAACCCCGATTCTCAACTGGTTATAGCCCGAACGGAGATCAATCTTAGAGAACACCCTCGCCCCCTGAAGTTAGTCGAATAAATCATCAATACGAGGCAGGGGATACTTTTTCTTCACTGTTACTTTGTTCAATTGCCTGTAGTCAATGCATATTCTCATTGTGCCATCCTTCTTCTTCACAAACAGAACCAGCGCACCCCGTGGTGACACACTCGGCCGAATGAACCCCTTATCTAGGAGCTCCTAAAGTTGCTCCTTTAATTCTTTTAACTCCGCTGGTGCCATACGATATGGCGGAATAGAAATGGGCTGAGTGCCCGGCACCAGATCAATACCAAAATCAATATCCCTATCCAGTGGCATGCCCGACAAGTCTGCAGGAAATACATCGGGAAAATCCCTCACTACTGGAACAGAATTAATGCTAGGAGTCTCACCTCCAACATCCCGCACGAAGGCTAAATATGACAGACAACCCTTTCCAACCATACGTTGGGCCTTCAAGAAAGATATCACTCTACTTGAAACATAGTCAGTCACACCAAGCCACTCGATCCTCAGTACACCCGGTATAGCCAAAGTGACTGTCTTAGCATGACAATCTAGAATAGCATGACACGGAGATAACCAATCCATGCCCAAAATAACATCAAATTCCACCATGCTCAATAACAATAGATCAACTCGGGTCTCCAGACCCCCAATAATCACGACATATGATCGGTACACACGGTCCACAACAGCAGTATCGCCCACCTGGGTAGACACATAAACAGGTAAAGAAAGAGACTCCCGGGGCATACCCAAATAATAAGAAAAATATGAAGACACATACGAATAGGTGGAATCAGGATCAAATAATACAGAGGCATCTCCGTTTCAGACTAAAACAATACCTGTAATGACAGCATCTGAAGCGATGGCAACTGTCCTGCCTGGAATAGCATAAAAATGAGCCTGGCCATCACCTGATCGACCTCCACCTCTAGGGCGACCCCTGGCTGCCAGACCTCTACTCCTAGTTGGCTGGGCGGGTGATGAAGTAACTGGTATAGAAGTCGAGGGTTGATCCCTCTGCTAAGACTGACCACCACAAAGTTGAGGACACTGCCTCCTCATATGCCCAAACTCTCTGCACTCATAACAACTACCCGTGCTGGAGATGGGAACTGAAGGGAACCTCACACCAGAGTGACTAGCAGATACACTCGGCGTAGAAGAACCCTGAGCTGATGGGGCATGAGATGAACACTGAGTTGGGAGGGCACTGAGTGAAGACTGGCCCTACTAAGACCCATGATTACCACGGACTGAAGATGCCAAACAATACTCTAGACGGGACGACTGAGCAGTCCTGAAAGAACATCCTCTACCATGCTGGAAATGGACCCTAGACGGAGCACCACTGAAACTGCCCGATCCTCGAGGCCTCTTGGCCTCCCTCTCCTCTTTCTCTCTATGGCGAACCGTCTTAATATCACGAGCGATATCGACCACCTCCTCGAACGTAGTACCCAATACTCTCTCTCTAGTCATTAGAATACGGAGATGGTAGTTAAGGCCATCCACAAATCTCCTGATCCTCTCGCAATTGGTCAGAATCATCCAAACAGCATGATGGGCCAACTGTGAAAACCTCATCTTATACTGGGTCACGGGCATATCTCCCTATATCAACCACTCGAACTGTCTACGCAGTTCCTCTCTGCGGGGTTGCGGTACATATTTCTCCAAGAAGAGAGCGAAAAACTGCTGCCGAGAATGGGGTGCTGCACCTACAAGCCTACACCTCTCAAAATCCTCCCACCTAGTCAAAGCAGCCCCCGAGAACTGGAAGGTGGTAAATGCCACACCACTCGACTCAAGAATCCCTACTGTATGGAGCATACGCTGACGCTTGTCAACAGAACCCTAGGCATCCTCTCCCTCAACGCTACTGAATACCGGATATTAGATCCTACCAAACCTCTCAATACGGCACTGCTCATCGTTCAGCATAGCTGGAACTACGAACTCCTGAACTGGTGCAACCGGCTGAGCTGGAGGTACTCCCGACGTCTGAAATCCCTGCACTACCTGCTCATGTGTGCAAGCAGCGGGGGTCTGATTGCCTCCCCTGGCCTATGAAGTAGGTGCTGCTGTGGTGGCTGAAACTGCTTGAGACAGGCCAGTGCAAACTGATAAGATCTGTGCCAAGGGCTCCTGAACACCCGGAATCACGATTGGCACAGCTGGTGCCTGAACAGGTGCTGCTGGAGTATCCACAGCTGGAGCCTGATCCTGAGCTGGGGCAACTGGTAGATCAACAGGTGCTGCCCCAGCTGCTCTCCTTCTGCAACGACCACGACCGCATCTACGGCACCAGCAGTGGGTGGTACTGGGGGTCTTCTGCCTCGTCCGGTAGCACGAGTCCTTACCATTTGTGATAGAATAGAATAAAGAGAAGTTTAGTACTCGAATCAACAAGTTCGCACGATAAGAATTTCAAGAAGATGAAGTTTTTGCTAAAGGTTCTGCAGCCTCTCGAGGATAAATACAACCATCTCTGTACCGATCCGCGAGACTCTACTAAACCGGCTCATGACTTGCGAGACCAAGTAACCTAGGCTCTGATACCAACTTGTCACGTCCCCAACCCCGGTCATGATGGTGCCCAACACACTACTATGAAAGCCTGACTAATTAACAACCCTAACCCAATTCTCATACAGTTCATTATTGACTAGCGTAGATAAATTACCAACTTATAATACTAGAAGTCTGAAATAAGAGTTAAACATGTGGAATTCGAAATAATAATTATTCTACGTAGCCCAAAAGATCCAGTGTCACAAGTCTGAGCCTCTAATACAGGTTTACCAATCTAATACATGTCACTCTAGGGGAATACGAAATAAAAACAAAGGATAGAAGGGAGAGATTAGGGCTGCGGACGCCATTGCATCTACCTCGATGCTCCCAGATATGTGCGGCTCAACAGAAAATCCTCACTCAACCTCAGATGCACCTGGATCTGCACGCAGGTGCAGGGATTAATGTGAGTACTCCGACCCAGTGTGTAATAAGTATAAATAATGACTGAGAATAAGAAATCATGGAATACACAAAGTAATCTATAATGCGGCAGCTAAAAAAACAAGTGGAATGAAATCAATGAATCAATGAAATTCAAAATGTAGAAATGCTACAGCAATTAAGTGACAGATATAGAAGGAAAAATCAACACATGATACAATTCCCTCTAGTACCCGTTGCAGTGTGCAGCACGATTCATTTATTTATCATCGACGGCGCTCATTGGGGGTGTGCAGACTCAGGGAGGGCCCCTTATGGCCCAAGCGCAATAACTAGCCATCTCGTGGCATCAAATAGGCCCTTGGCCTCATATCAATATCAATATAATACTGTTGCAGTGCGCAGCCCGACCCCATGCTCAGTCCAGAAATCACATAAGCCCCTCGGGCCATAATAAAATAGTAGTTCTCAGCCCAAAACATCATTAAAAATATCATTTAAGTTTCAAATCTGAGAAAAAGTGGCTGAGTTATAAAATAGTATTAAACAATAGGACTGAGTTCAAGCAATATATCAAAATAGTGAGAAAATAGTGATAGCACTCTCTCAAGGGTTCAAATAGTTGGCACGAAGCCCAATTATGACAATTAGTCCAAATAATAATGATATCAAATGAGTTTCAATCAATTACGCGGTAAAACATCACTCGTGATGGACCAAGTCCCAATCCCCAATAGTAAACGACCCTGCACTCATCATCAAGCATGTGTCTCACCTCAATATAGCACTACGATGGGACATCATTTATTTTCATTACTCACCTCAAGTCGGCCAAAACTCTAGCTTGCTATGCCCTTTCCTCTCAAATCGGCCTTCTCGCACGTAAAATCTGACCAAAACCACAACGAATACATTACAATATGCTAAGGGAACAAAATCCAATAAAAACAATCGAAAAATATCAAAAAATCACAAAATTAGCAAACCCGAGCCCCGAGCCCACTTCTCTAAACTCAGATATTTTCACATCATTAGACTCCTTATCTCCCCACGAGTTTATACATATCAAAAACACAAGAATCGAAGTTCAATCGACCCTTCAAATCCTCAATTTTAGCTCTCTTAAGTTCAAGCCCTAAACCTCCATTTTTTGTTCATTAACTCCTTAAATTTTCAGTCCTAATTCATGAAATAACACAATAGAATCGTGTTTTAGGTCCAAAATCCTTACCTTATGAAAGCTCCTAGAAATCCCTCTCCAAAATCGCCCAAAAATCACCAAGTCCGAAGTTAAAATGAATAAACCCTTCAAAATTCGCGAAGAAGAACCTTAAATACTTCTGTCCAGTCATAACCGCATCTGCGGTCAATTACCCGCTTCTGCGGTACCGCTTCTGCGGTCAATATTTCGCATCTGCCAAAATTCATTAAACTCCGCCTAATGCATATGCGGCTCCGCAGGTACGGTCCTTCATCCACATCTGTGGTCCCAGGCCTTCCACAACCTCTCCGCTTCTGCGATGCCATTCACGCATCTGCGGTACCGCACCTGCGGTTCCCCAGCTGCAGGTGCGAAAATACCAGCAATAGCAAAATCTAAAATGCATAAGTCCAAACTCTTCCCGTTAGCCATCTGAAATCTCCCGAGGCCCCCGGGACCTCAACCAAAAGCACCAATATATCCTAAAACCTCATTTAAATTTGACCCAATCATCAAAACACCTCAAACAACACCAAAACCATCCAATTACATCGAATTCAGTTCTTCGAAAACTTTTGGAACACGCTTTTGATCAAAAACCCAACCAAATCACCTCCGAATGACCCAAAGTTTTACACACACATCACAAATCACATAATGAAGCTACAGCAACTCTCTAAATTCTGTTCTGACTCTCAAATCAAAATCTCACTTATCAACCGGCATTCGCCAAAATACTAACTTCGCCAATTCAAGCCTAATTCTACATCGGGCCTCCAAAACGACTTCTAATCACACTTCTAAGTCACAAATCATCCCTCGAAGCTAACCGAATCATCTGAAATCATATCTGATCCCTCTAACGCATAAGTCAACATTCAGTTGACTTTTCCAAACTAAGCCTTCCTGAAAGAGACTAAGTGTCTCATTTCCTACCAAAATCTCTCCAAACCAACTCGATCACACAAGACACATATAATGAAGCATAAAGAAGCAGAAAATGGGGAAAATGGAGTGGTAACTATGAGACAACCGGTCGGGTCGTCACATCTACCTAGGTAGTGGAGGACGCCAGCGGTGGAGCTTCTGCCGTCGGTGGGTATTGGTGGCATCGGTGGTGCCGCTGCTACTAGGATTCAGAGGGGGGGTTTGAGTGTGACAGAAAAAAGAGAGAGTTTGGGGAAATTTTTTGAATAAAATAAGAGAATGGGATGGGAAAACCGATTTTGACACTGTTTTTAGAAAATAGCGACCAACTTTGGTCGCTATTTTGGAAGCAAAATAAGTTTTGACTATTTTGACCAAAATAGAGACCAAAGTTGGTCGCTAGTTTCTGACCGTTTGACCAGAATAGCGACCAACTTTGGTCGCCATTTCTAATTAAAAAAATATTAAATTACTTTTAATTTAATTTAAAATTATGTACATATCCAGTATAGTGTGTGTGTGTGTATATATATATATATATATATATATATATATACACACTTACACTATAATATGCACTAAGTATTAGTGCGTTAGCTAATATTATATCGAATATAGCTTATAAATAAATAGCTTATAAATAATATTATACTTACACTATAGTATAAGCTATATTTGATATAATATTAGCTAATGTATTGATACTTAGTGCATATTATAGTGTAAGTATATATATATATATATATATAAAAGCTATATTCGATATAATATTAGCTAATGCACTAATACTTAGTGCATAGTATAATGTAAGTAAGTATGTATGTATGTGTGTGTATAATATATATATGTATATATATATATATATATATATATATAAAAAACATTAGCTAATGCACTGATACTTAGTGCATAGTTGTAATGACCCGACTAGTCGTTTTGCCTTTAGAACCCTGTTCCCTAAAATAAAACTTACCGTGCTGTTTTAGCTAATTTATAACTTGCGGGGATGGTTGGTTCGGGAGTTGAAAGAGTTTTGAGTAAAAATATGTTCAATTGTTTCTTTAAGATTCTCTTAAAAGACCAAGCTTGACTTCGGTTAATATTTTGGGAAAGCGGACCCAGATTCGGGATTTGACGGTCCGGGAATATCCGTGGAAAAATAAAGAAATCATTGATTTCCTAGGTACCGGGCTCGAATTTTTGTTCCGAAGCTTGGTACAGGTCGGAAATATCCGTTAAGACTTGCCCATAAAATTTGGTGTCAATCCGAGTAGTTTAAGGGCGTTTGGGCCCGTTAGAGGAGAATTAAGAACTTGAAGTTCATTAGTTTGATTCCTTTGGTTTTAGGGGGCGATTCCTAGAATTAGCGTTGTTTTGCGTGTTTTGAGGTTCGAGTAGGTCCGCCTCATGATTTCAAACTTGTCGTTATATTCGGGAGGGGCTTGGGGGCCTCGAGCGTCAAACGAGCGAGGTTCGAGTGAAGTAGGAAAGTTGAAGAATAGCTGAAGGTTTCATGCTTTTGTCATAACTGCATATGCGGTTCTAGGACCGCAGAAGTGGGACCGTAGATGCAGTCAGTCCATCGCAGAAGCGGCCAATAGCCAGGCCAGGAGAAATCGCAGGTGTGGCTTGAAAGCCATAGAAGCGGACCTTAGGCCGCAAAAGTGGACCTTAGACCGCAGAAGCGACCCAGCCATTTTCGCCCAATTCTGCAGATGCGGTCCTCCTTTCACACGTGCGGTATGGCAGATGCGGTCCCCAGACCGCATATGCGAAAATCGCTGGGCGGTGAGTTCATTTAATTCGAACTCAAAGGCCATTTATTTCATTACTACTCTACACTTGGGGGATTTAGGGGATTCCAAAGAGAGGATTTCAACATAGCATTGTGAGGTAAGTATTATCCACTCATCCTTAGTTTAAATACACATACATTAGGTAGATTCAACACTAAAAACTAAGTAAAATCAAAGGGTTAGAGCTAGACCTAGGGTTTTAATAAATCTAAGATTTAATCATGAAATTTGTTATGAAATGAAGTAGAAATCATAATTATTGATCCTTAGGTTACAGAGAACAACTTTCTTCGAAAAATCTCGGAATCCGAGCACTTGGGCCCGGAGTCGGAATTTAGGAAATTTGGGAAAAAGGTTGGGAAATTACTTAAATAGTTAGAATTCGACCTTGTAAGCCTTTATTGACTAGTTCTTACTTTATTTAACAAGTTTGTGACCGTTCGGCTCCGAATTGAGAGCTTGGGCTTGTTCTTGATATTGGAAGTACACTTTGGAGCGAGGTGAGTATCCTTTCTAATCTTGTAAAAGGAAAATGTCCTCATAGGCATAATAATTGAATTAATTGTCATTGTATTCGGGGGATACGTACGCACTAGGTGACGAGAGTCTGTACGTAGCAACTATTATGCTAAGTCCGGATAGTTTAGGACCTATAAGCATGCTTTACGTGATATTCTAGTACAGTTTGATTAACTTGGATTCGTATGAACTCTTTCGATAAAGAAGAATGAGACTAGAGAATGACCCTTATCCTGTTTGGTCCTTTAAAAGAGAATAATTGGCATTTCTATGTATGGTTACTCCTCATGTATATATTGATTGTTGTTGTTGCTTGTCAATGAGCTTATTTCTGTTTGACTGCATCGCACGAGTGATTCGTGAGTGGGGTAATAGATGCATCTATGGTTTGAGCCGTTCCACCCTCGACAGTGCGTAATTTACTTTTATGTTGGATCGGTTCGTACGATCCTCGGTGATTATCTGCGCATGATTTATTTGGCATGCTATTGTGGGTTTGACTTGATAATTGTTTAAATATATAAATGGACGCTCATGATGAAAATATGACGGAAGAATTGTTGTTTTATACTTACTAACCCTTACGATTTGAGTTATTTATGCTTATTATAAATTCTCCTCATTTTTCATGACCTTAGTAAGTATCGAGTCAACCTTTCATCTCTACCTCTTCGAGATTAGACGGGATACTTATTGGGTACATATTGTTTCTGTACTCATGCTACACTTCTGTACTTAAATTGTACAGGATCTGAGGCAGCTGGATCTGGTTATCATTCTGGTGTGCACCCGTGAGCGGACTTGAGACTTCTACGGTGAGCTGCTTTTTCTCCATGCCGACCCGCAGCCGAAGAAGTCTTTCCTTTGTACTTTTATTTTTATGTCTATCTTGATTCAGACAGTAGGATAGTATGATATTCTTTTGGGTGTATAATCTACTAGCTGCTCGTAGCTTGTGACACCAAGTTCTGGCACACACTTTAGTAGACTTGTTCTTAGGTTGTATTATTGTGCTACTTACATCGTCTATCACTTTCAGCTTGAATCCAATTGGAGTATTTTATCTCACTTACATTTGATAATATTAACCTAAAAAGTTAGAAATATTTTCCGCACTTGGCTTGCCCGACAATGGTGTTGGGCGCCTTCATGACCTATTATGGAAATGGGTCATGACAATAGAATAGTGTGAGTGTAGATATATATATATATATATATATATATATATATATATAGAGACTAACACGCACGCTTCGTAGTACTACTTAACTGCATATATAATATATTAGAGTATATTTTAGTCTATTCATCCCTTGTATTACAAAAGTGTTAACGACTTAAATTTATATTATTTAGATAGTAAATACAAAGGTGAATTTTAATTTTGACCATCGTTGACCTGAAAGAGACCTGTCACGACCCAGAATCTACTAAGGGTCGTGGTGGCGTCGGACACTACTGTCAGGCAAGCCAGCCAAATTTCTTAATCAAAATCTCGTTTTAATAATTTTGAAATCTAGGATTTTCCTTCAAATTTAGCAATTTTAAAGAATATAGTCTCAAATCAAATTTAAATGATAAGCAGTTAATACAATACTTCAAATCATCCCAGAACCCAGAGTCACAAGTGCATGAGCATTTACAGACAAAAAAATAAAATACAACATCCGTTCGGAATACAGTGGACAAGAAGTAAATATAGTATACTGGAAGGGACTGCTCTAGCTGCGGCCGTCTCGAATAATGCAGCTCACCTAGTCCTAGAATCATCCGTGCTGCTACACCCAGTAGGCCACTAGAGTTACATATACCTGTGCAACAAAAATGTACAGAAGTATAGTATGAGTACGTAAACAACGTGTACTCAATGAGTATCTCGCCTAATCTCGAAGAAGTAGGACGAGATGGTCGACTTCAATACTTGCTAGAGGTCCAATAATAATATACTAAAAGTGTGAGGAAATCATGGATTTGTATAGCAGTTAACTCACAAAGCGGGAAAACTCTACTGCTGGGAACCACGCTATGGTTGATGCTCAGATAAATAAAGAGATTATGGTTACTGAAGATCCATCAGAGTTTGGAGATAGTGGATTTCATGCAAATAGAGACTTGGATGAGGAATCTACTGCTCAAAACTTTCTCAATGTAGCCAGGCAAGGGGATCTCTCACCAAGACGTATTGAGAAAGTAAAGTCAGCTGCCAAGGGTAGGAAAAAGCAAAACAAAAACACAACTACAGCTCCAGCTGGTGGAGTTCAAACAAGGAGAACATTAACTAAATCCATAAATCAGTAATGGATGCACTCATGGAATAGGATTGTGAATGGAATAAGTTTGCTGGAAACCTGCACAAGTGACAAAAGAGTTTTTAATCATGCTGGACTAGGAACAAAAGAGAAGGAGGATGAAAGTGAATGCATTCATGCTCACCATACTCAAATTCTGGTGAACGAGAGTAAGGGGGCAGACTGGTTTTCTAACAGGTTTCTTTTTTATGAAGGAGTTTTTCGAGTGCATATGTTCTATCCGTCGATAGAATTTCGATTGGTGGTATCAATGCCCAAAACTCAGCCCAATGAAAGGAAATCAAAGATTTTTGATAGGCATATGCACAGAGAAGAAAATGATTAATCAGTTGTGCAAAGTTGTAATGAAAAGCAGGTTCCTATGGCAAATTCGTTGGCTACTAGGCTATTTGCAAACCTTTCTGAAACAAGTAATGACAAGCAATGCTAAAGTAGAAAATCACAACAATTATCGAACACTTGGATGGCTCAATGTATGGGCTAAGCAAGCAGCATGGTGGACAGGGCCGGTTATCGAGGAAAAGCAAGTCATATAAAAGTTGCCTAAGCACAATTGGCATGCTTTGTTTTTTTAAACCAGCAAGGTGGTCACTGCATGATTCAAGGATCGAGGGAGTCCTTTTGATCTTTGAAAACTTAAAAAGAGGAGCTTTGGGTATAATATTAAAAAAATACAAAAGCATGGGGCAAAGAGGATGAAAAATGCATGCTTCTAGCTGCTGGATTCACGCATGGCTGCACAAATGCCGGACATCAGATGTGAAAAGGTGCAATTATACTCAGCTTTTGAATTTTATATTGCACTCTTGATTCTTTGAAAATGAGGGAACTGTTGCAGCAATTTAAGTGGTTAATGCTAGATGTTTTCGATGGAAGTTACGCACGCCAGTGCCTTGGGAAGTTGTCTCATGTGGCTGTGTTGAAAAGCTATGGAAAAGTTGTTTGGAAGCTGTCACGCGACGCTACAGATTTTCAATTTTATAATACATAGCATCGAACGCAAGTCTTTGTGCAAGCATGCTTCATTGGGAATTAAATTTAAAAAGCCTTTGGGAGGAGGATTGGAGCCACGTATTATAATATCGAGGAGCATTTGGCAAGGAATCTTGGAGATAATGTTAACTTGGTCAAATGAATAGGGCAATTCAGATGAGCACAACACGCTTCATGAGCAGCCATGGACTCGACAGTTAACATGGCTATATTTGAAACGCTTTCTGAAGACAACAAAAGTGAATGGAGTGGAACTCTCATGGTGGCTAAATTTTAGGAAACCTCAGGAACACTTTGGAGATGCAATGGAATTGATTGCAGGCAATGTTACTGTTCTATTGCACTTTAGATTGCCCCAATGTCTATTGCACGCATGTATGAGACAAGTAGAACATATCTGTGCAGAAGTACAAAAGCTGGATACATTGGATATACATTTAGCATGGGGGAAATTGAGTTACTTCGAGGAAAAGCTGAAAGAGTCAAGCATAGCCTTTTATTTGTTTAGTGCACGTCAGCCTTGGAAGTGCAAGAGAAACACTTTTCTGAAGACATCACAAAAATGTTGCAAGTCACAGGTTACAATAATACTGGAAGACTTGCAAACAAATGGTTGACACTATCATGAAAATAACTGTGTGGGCGGGGTGGAATGAATGAAACAAAACCTGTACATGGGTCCAGGACATACGCAAAAATGAGCAAAAATATGTGGACTTCAATTGGGATCGATTGCAATGCTACCCTAAGCATATTCATATCAGTGGCTACTGTGGGAAACGATAAACCAAGGAAAAGATGCATCATCATACTAAAGAAGTTGAAAGAGGTCATTCATCTAAGAAGAAATGAAGATTTTTGAAGATTTTTTTGAAGATTCTTAAAGAGGATGTCATGGAAGTTCATACTGTTGAAATCTCAATGTCGATAAATGAGGGGCAAGATTTTAATTTTTACATTGTGTTAATATATCATTTTCTAAGCATTGTCATTTGTAATAATGTCATAGAGTGTGTTATAAACTCTATGGCGATCATAGAATATTTAATACTTTCATGTTCCTACTTTTTACATGCTTGCTAGAAGATTAGTTTTTTAATAGCCTCAATAGGATTAGTAAGGTAAGGTCCATGCCCCTCTTACATGTATTCTTCCGTTGTGGTTTTTTTTTGTTTTATTATTAATAAAAAACTACTATGCGTAATTTACCAAAAAAAAAAAATAATAATAATAAAGGATTTTCAAGTTTTACTTTTCATTATCTTATCAATTTATGTCAAGCCATGAAAGACAATATCAATATTTAAAATTCTCAGGAAACAATATACATCATGCGCAAATCATGCCGAGATCGATAGCCCGCTCCAACTAAAATGTAAATTGTGCACTGCCGAGGGTCGAACGGCACGAACCATAGATGCATCTATTTAATCTGCCGAGGCGTTCGGCCCATTCCATAAATAAACAAATACCCTGCTCGCGAATCATGCATGCGACGTAGGTACACATAGGGATACATGCTCAATCAGTCAATTAAGAACTTATCAGGGAATATTTATCCAAATAAAAACAATTCTCCTTTAATAAATTTTGAGATATGAAGTTTAATCCTTTTAGAAATTCACTTACTAATTCAATGTGATTTAAGCAATTCAAGTTATCAATGGGTTCATAAATAATCCAAGTATAACATGATTTTGGGTCCTAACTACCCGGATAATAGCATAATAGTAGCTACGGACGAACTCTCGTCACCTCGTACGTACGTAGCCCCCGCAAATAGGAGCATATAATCAATTATTTCAACTATGGGAACAATTCCCTTTTACAAGGATAGAAAGGAGGCTCACCTCGCTCCGAAGATCCATAACCGGCATCCCACGCTCCTCCGAAGACTCTAATTGATGCACCATGCTAAAAAACTAGCCAACGGTTACGCAAATCCATTAATATATGCTCAAATATTCATTATAATTTAATTTATAGCAATTCCTAACTCCGATCAAAAAGTTAACCAAAACGCCCTTGGGCCCGCGTGCCCGGAAATCTGAAATTTTTCGAAGATAAAGATCACCCATGACCTAGGAACTCAAATATATAATTTTCACTAAATTCCATACTCAATATCGTGGTCAAAATTCCAAGAAATGTAAATTTCTAGGTTTTCCATCAAAACCTAAATTTTTCCATAATTTCCTTGCCTAAATCCATGTATAAACTTTGTATTTAACTCAAAATTAGTATAAATTACTTACCTCATGACGAGTGACGAAAATGACACCTTAAATTTTCTCCCCATCGGCTCCAGTGGAAGAAAATGGGGTTGAAATGAACCCAACTCTGAATTTTAAAAGACCTCACTGCCTCAGCAGCTTCCGCACCTGCGATCCTTTGACCGCTTCTGCGGTTCCGCAGGTGCGGTTAAAGTACCGCACTTGCGGTCCTCCCTAGGCCACCCCTTTCTCGCTTCTGCGACATGCCTACTGCAGATGCGGTCCCACTTCTGCAAAACTTTGACCACATCTGCGGTCCTCGAGCCTTTGACCAAAATTCGCTTCTGCGGAGGATTGACCGCTTTTGCGGTCCATGAACTGCAGATGCGGTTATGACAAAAGGAGCAAACCTCAGCCTTCCAAAAATCCCATTTCCGATCTGTTAACTGCCCGAAATCCACCCGAGGTCCCCGGGACCCCAACCAATCATACCGACCAGTCCCAAAACACATTACGGACTTGCTCGAGGCCTCAAATCACATCAAACAATACGAAAATCACGAATTACACCCCAATTCAAGCTTTATGAACTTTAGAACTTCAAACTTCTATTTCCAATGTTTAAACATATCAAATCACGTCCGATTGACCTCAAATTTTGCGCACAAGCCATATTTGACATTACGGACCTACTCCAATTTTCGGAATCGGATTCTGACCCTGATATCAAAAAGTCTACTTCCGGTCAAACTTCTCAAAAACCTTCAAATTTCTATCTTTAGCCAAATGGCTCCAAATGACCTACGGACCTTCGAATTCAGCTCCGACCGCGGCCCCAACTCCAGAATCACCGTACGGATCTATTCACAATCTCAGAACCTCAAACGGGCATCGATAACACTGAAATGCACTTCAAACCAAACTTATAAAATTTCATCTAAAATGCTAACTTCCTTAATGTGCGCCAAAACACTCCCGGGTCATCCAAAACCCGAACTGGGTGTACGCCCAAGTCCGAAATCATCATACGAACCTGCTGGAACCTTCAGATCCCGATTCCGAGGTCGTCTACTCAAAATTCCAATCCTAGTTCATTCTTTCAACTTTAAGCTTCCGAAACAAGAACTCTCTTTCCAAATCAACTCTGGACTTCCCGAAATTCAATTCCGACCACACGTACGAGTCACAATACCTGAAAATGAAGCTTCTCATGGCCTCAGACTACTGAACGATGCGCTAGGGGTCAAAACGACCGGTCGGGTCGTTATATTTTCTCCCACTTAAATATACCTTCATCCTCAAACGTGTTGAGAACTACCCTGAAGTAGTGTGAAATCACTGTTTAACTTCTCATGCACCTTCCCATGCTAACACAACTTAGTTGAGCACATCAGCTCGATCAATTCTAAAGGTACTCCCTTTTATTCAAGCAAATAAGCCTTAGAGCCCAATTCCAACATCCGAAATTCTATGCCCGACATGTTTCCACCATAAGATCGCCATATTAATCACTTCACCCTGTACCCAAACATGGCTGCATAACTTTGCTGAGTTCGCCCTAGCATCACTTTATTCGCAGGACCACAATGACCTTTTTCTGATCAACTTAGTCAAAATCCTACTAATCTGATGCTCTCATTGCACCATGACATACCCAGGTCTTACTCTAACCTTTACAATACCGTCACGACGGGAAAGATGTGCAGAAATTCATGATCAACTGCCGAGTCAACAGTCATTAGGTATATACCCCTGACAAAAACCATCACCTCATTCTGGACCATATAATGGTCTTATCTCCATAATATACTTCATATAATCTGTCTGCACTATTCCTAGATCCAATAACCTCGTCTCACTCGGTATGAACTGCTAGGGCAATAAGCCATCCCGATATGGCCAAAAGTCTCATATGATGCCACAATGTGCCAATAGGCTACCAATTAGAATGCGATACAAAAGGAAAATGAACTCTGAAAAGGAATTTCAATTACCCCGCTCGCGAATCATACATGCGACGCGGGCGCATAACTAATATGAGCTTCCTTCAGAAAAATAGGAAACAGAACACAATAAAAAGATATGGGGAACTGTACTGAACATCACACTATTACGACGTGTAACCCGATCCAAACAGCATAACCATGGCGGCGTGCCACCCGATCCACACAACATAACCATGGCGGCATGCCACCCGATCCAAATAACATACCCATGGTGGCGTGCCACGCGATCAACACGTAGAGCTCACATAAGGATATGCACATCGAGCCAAATTTTCTCATTACGATGAAATATCAAACTTCGGTCGCATGCACACAAAGTGCATAATACCATCCCTGAGGGGACATATAGCGCTATAAGCTATAAAATTCAAGCACAAGTGAGGTGCGATACACAATCTAAATCTCAAGAGACATTTGCTCATATAGCATCATTTCTACGCGAATCCTCATCACATAAGAAATTTATCAAGCCATCTCACACCTCACACGGTGCAATGTATCAGTACATGAAATATCTGACAACGAAATAACGCCCCGACTACTCTATAAAGAGCGCATTACTGAAATGTACACAACTGGCCTGACATAGAGCCCATATTCACATTTAAATCCATCCGTCGACCTCAAGTCGCTCCTGATCATATCAAACTAAGCCAATAGCCTTTCAAAGGTCTATACTAAATTCCCTTTTCTCATAACACACAAGGACAACCATCATATCCGGAGTACTCATCCACAGTCCACAACTTAGTAACTGAGTGCCCTCCAGGCATATATTCTCAACTTATCGATATCATTACAAATATTCACACTTGGTATAAATCTTTAACCAATCAAGTGACTACGTGCCACATTTATATAGTCTTCTTGTGGGACACACTCCCACAACCTATCATAATAAATAACTGGGCCTTACCTCCAAACCACCGGCCGCACTAACGTTGAAAAGTGATCAAGGATCATTAACCATGATACAACCCCTTTTTCACAAAACACCGATCTCAAGTGACGCTTAAGACATTACCAACTTACTTTAAACATCACAACTCATTTCCTGCTCATACGTGCTCGCAACATCCTTGTCAACACCGAGCTGCAACTTTGGTCTTCACTTGAAATTTCATACTACTCACTGCACCCAACATGCCAATATACGATAGAACACGCTTTTCATTATAACTCCGAAACCACTAATAGGTTTACACTTCATCATATAAAAGCTTTCCACTTAACTCACTTCAGGAGATCTATAGTATCTCATAGGTGAAGTCTCATAGCAGTAGAATATGAAAACCCCTAAGTAGTGGTCTAAGCCACCATAGCCCTTCCAGAGTTTGCTTCCACATAACAAGCCATAACAGTAGAATGTTTCTGAATAACATCAATTACGGCGGCTGACAAGCCTGATACGTACCTTCACAGTTACTTGCATAACTTGATCACGCTGAAGGAAACTGATCACTAACACCAATATGCCAAATTCAACTATGGCCAATTAATCTACCTTTTTCCACTTCATCCTGGATTGCCTTAGAGATAATACTAACTCCATCCAACACATAACATACTCCATCTGCACTCATCTCGAGTGGCATTGAATTACGAGACCATGATATCTCAAATCCCACGAATCATTTCGTACTTCCCAAATGCTACACTGCAAGTCAAAACATCATAGAACTTTCTGAGCCTCCATTCATAAGCTGCTGCAAAAGCTTGATTCTCAGTTGCACCTATAGGCTCGAAATCATTAGGCACCACACCTTACCCCTTCTTATATCCATTAGGACCATTGCTGAGAGCCACTCACTCTGACTTGGGCCCCAAATGTAATCGACTCTATGAGTCTTCCATCACATGAATACCCCTTTAGCAAAGAACCCGCCGAATCACTTCCCTTAGAACCTGCATCTATACAAAGCAAAGTCCTGAATCCTTCCCCAAGTCTGAACATGGGCAAATAAGGCCAACTATAGCCCACCTTTAATACTTCCCCTGCTCAAATTACCACTTATGGTCCTTTCTCGTAGCTGAAATAGCCCATCGATATGCTAATAGCCAAAAATCTCGCAAGTAATTAACCATGCAACCAATCATAAGCGGTGGTACTCCCCCACTTAGCATGAAGCCATTATTCCATAAATCTGGAATTCATACGTCCTCTTTATCTCTTATTGACATAACCTTGTGCAATCAACCACCAAAGTTCTCGAAATCTTTCTGTAAGGCCCCCTTCTTATATTCTGACTCATCAAATGCATTTACATAACCGATCTCTTTGCTATATAACCGATAGAATTCTTCGCAGAGGCCTCGCCAACCACGCGACCGCTAACCTACTCACTTGGGTAACCCACCTGTAGAAAGCTCTCCCCAGCATCTTCCAACGCTGCTGCACGGGGTACAATCACTACGACATCAATAACCCATCCTGAGTTTGAGCCCAATCTTCAGCTGCACAAGTCAATTCATCCCTCGTGGACATCACCTAATTTGTGCGGAAACAGCCTTCCAATTCGAAGTTATGTTGTATCCTTCTTTCTTTTAGGCAGCTCTTTTTCGTTATATCAAATCTCCTGCCGCATAATAGCCCATACTTCAAATTAAATTCGTAGACCCCAATCATCAATCACTAACATTCTCAAGTCACTCTAAACTCTCCTTAAGGCACGTGGACATCCTACTGCAAAGCCCATATGCAACTTCGCCACTCTCCCACTTTGGTGGGACTTATCCCCTTAATCGACTACTCGACCTTCACTTCTTATACCCGGCCTTTTATAATTTTTTTGAACATCGCCTAACGTTTCCCACATGTCCTTCCTTGTCCTTTAATATTTAGTGGCTGTCTTAAATAAAATCTAGCTTAGTGGCACTTGAACCCACAGTTGCTGCTAACTTTAAACCTTTTCGAAGGTCATCTTCATCGAACCGTCATCATTAAAAATCTTATTCAATCCTGAACTACCGCACCTTGCGATATCCGACTGTTGTATCTTCAATAACTATTTCACAATATCTTGCCCCAAGGCAAATTGTAGCAAATCATAACACCGACAAACTTAATATGTTTAATTAGGGCAACGATGCCCCATCATAGAAGAAAGCTCCATCACGCTTGCAAAGACCAAGTCTCATTACTTCCACCAGCCCACATCTAACCATCCTTATCCCGATTGCCTTTCCCCTGCCGGGAATAAAATACTGCATCTCTTGATTATGCACTGAGTAAACCTCCCTTCAAGTCATTCACTGCCCCAACACGTGGGCAAAACGCCCTACCATCATATCACCGTTATGGAACAATTATTCATAGGCATCATGGCAACATGTGCCTAACCCCAAAGCCCTCAGAAGTATCGTTAGTGAGTTGAAACATTAAAATATCCTTCCATAAGGCGACGATAATAACCCAATCAACTACACCAGGAGAAACATCCCGCACCACATCCGTAGTACCAATATGATTCTTCCATTCTCAATTTATAACAAGCGTTTTGCGTCGCGTACGATTTAGTGGGAATGAATTAAAGGCATACGCCTCCAAGGATCAAATGTCACGATAAGGAATCAAGAAGGGAAGTACTCCTAATAGTCCTGCAGCCTCCCGAGGATAAGTATAGACGTCTCCGTACCGATTCGCGAGACTCTACTAGACTTGCTCATGACTCGTGAGACCCTAGGAACCTAGTGCTCTGATACCATGTTGTCACGATCCAGAATCCACTAAGGGTCGTGATAGCGCTGGATACTGCTGTCAGGCAAGCCAACAAAATTTCTTAATCAAAATCTCGTTTTAATACTTTTGAAATCTAGAATTTTCCTTCAAATTTAGCAATTTTAAAGAATATAGTCTCAAATCAAATTTAAATAATAAGAAGTCAATACAATACTTCAAACCATCCCAGAACCTGGTGTCACAAGTGCATGAGCATCTACTGACAAGAAAATAAAATACAATATCCGTCCGGAATACAGTGGACAGGAAGTAAATACAGTACACTGAAAGGGACTGCTCTAGCTGCGGCCGTCTCGAATGATGCAGCTCACCTAGTCCCAGAATCATCTGTGTTACTACGCCTAGTAGGCCACTAGAGTTACATATACCTGTGCAACAAAATGCACAGAAGTGTAGTATGAGTACGTAAACAATGTGTACTCAATGAGTATCCCACCTAATATCGAAGAAGTAGAGACAAGTGTCACACCTCCTTTTTCAATACACCCGCAAGGGCATAAAAGAGTTTTCCAATTAAAGGACAATTGGAACGGGATTTATTATTAAGATTCAGAGTCGCCACTTGGGAGATTAATGGTGTCCCAAGTTACCGGTGTAATTCCGAACCGAGGAAATTATGACTCTGTTAACAGTCTGTGAACCAGAAATCCGAGTAAGGAACTATGTTAACCCGGGAGAAGGTGTTAGGCATTCCTGGGTTCCGTGGTTCTAGCACGGTCGCTCAACTGTCATATTTGGCTTATTTATTTGATTTTAATACATTTTTTGACCTATGTATTTTTAACTTTGAACCGCTTTTATTATTATTATTTTAGGACAATTGGAACGTCGTGAAAATATGTCTCGAACCGCGTCACATAAATGCACCCGCGATTTTTTACACATTTCGACTTCGTTGAGATTTAGATTTGGGTCACATAAATGCACACCCGAGTTTAGGAAGGTAATGTCATTAAAATGTCGGGCCTAAAGAAACTAGCGCGTTATTATCATTGTGGAAGGCCATGAAATTCGCTAAACGACCCGTCTCGAAATCTAAGTATTTTTATATAGACATTTAACGAGGGCCCCGTGATTTATATGTTTTGTTTAGCGAGGCTCGTCTCGTTTTATTATTTAAAGGGCAAACTTAAAGCAATTTACAATTTTCTATTTAAGTTGTCTCTTTTAACCGCTTTTATTCTTATATTTTTTAAAGAAGATTGCAACATCGTTAAAACACGTCTCGAACCACGTCACATAAATGCGCCCGTGATTTTCGACATATTTTAACTTCGTTGGGATTTAGATTTGGGTCACATAAATGTGCACCCGAGTTTAGGAAGATAAATTATTAAAACAACGCGCCCAAAGAAACTACGCGTTTGCAACTTTGCGAGGGACATGGAAATTCGCTAAATGGCACGCCTAGTGTTCTAAAGATTAAAATTATTTAGACGAGGACCATACATTTTGAGCTTTTATTTGGCACGGCACACCTCGGACTATATAATATTGTCCAAATTGAGCTCTCAGGCATTATAGACAACCATAGCTTCTATACAGTTTCTCTTTCTAGGGTCAATTAAGGACAAATTTGCGTGGAAACAAAACTTACTAATGGGGTACTGCCATATCAAACTGATCCATTTTGAACTTAGAAAAAAAAATCAACAAAACAATACATGCTTACTACTTATACAGTGATAGTACGAAAAACTATTAGTGTAGTTTATCCTATATACCCAACTAACTAACAAAATCAGAGATAAACTATAAGAACCCCTGGACAACTAATATTAACAAGACTATACTAACAGAATATGGAAGTATTTTTTTGAAATAAGACCACGATAATAAATCGAAATAAACTAAAGCTATTGCTCATTATTTATATTACACGAAACAGATGAAGCATCATGAATTAGCAAAGTAGATGGGTAGTGACGAGAGAAAGAACTGGACCATTTCTAGGCGTTCAAAATACAGTGCAAATGAAACAAAGGGTTCAAAGCAAAGAAAATATCAAAGATGCTAAGTCACACAGCAAACAAAGCATTCAATCTGAACAACACCAAGTAGAACAAATATAACATTGCATTTGGGATATGTAGATGAAGAACAGACCTTTATTGCTGAATATTTAAGTTATGAGATTTGTTCGAATCAAAGGATTTCATATCGGACAATTGTACGTTGATCGGAACCTCATCCGTGACCTCAAGTTGGACTAACAGAAGCTCCTCAACCAAACACTCGGCTCTTTTGACCAGATAACACTCGATGAAGAAGATGGGGGTGTCGTTGGTTTTAGATCGACAGCGAGCTGATGGTTCCGAGTATCCAAAAAAAGGCTGCTGCTTCGCGACTCTTGTCAAAAGGACGTTAATGCTGATTCAAGTGAACGAAGGGGAGTCTATTTTGGTATTACAGTGTTCAATGGCTGCTTGGTGTTTGAAGTCTATTGAGGCTGATTCTTCTATGGTTTCGCTCAAGAGACGAAGAGGATCCAAACGATGGGGGAAGTCTTTTTGTGCTGACAACGGAGGATGATGTATATTTTGGTTAAGAACAAGCCATGGTGAAGGCTGCTTCTTCGAAGAGGAAGAAGATAGAAACGATGGGGTTTCTTTTAGCAAAAACTGCGCTCTCAGCTCTTTTTTTTCTTTTTTCTTAATCTCCCCTCCCTCCATAATAGTGTGTATGTTGTTTATGTAGAAAATGAAGGAAAATGTCCCCTCCCAAAACGTGATTAGATGAGAGAGAGAAGAATTTCTGTTATTTTGGAATCCAATGTGTATGTGAATTGGTTAGGTAGAGATAAGGTGGGATCCACATGAAATTAATTCTTCTTTGCAAATTTTTTTTTTCTGGTTACTTCATTACTCTTTTTATTTTTGCAAACCTTTCAGGTTTTTCTTTCTTTTTCTTTTTTTTTCCTTTTTGTTTTGTTTTATTTCCTACGAGTGATAAAATAAAACTAATTAAAAATACTATTTATCTAAAGTAAGCAATATTAAAAGGAGAACTAAAATAATCCTATTAGAGAAATTCAAATGCTACTCGATATTTATTAAATACTTATAAATTAAAATTACACTAATCCAAGTAAAAAAAATATTTTTTGAAACTTTTCTTTTATCCAGTGTAAAAATAAAATAAAAATAAAACTAGCTATCAAAAATATCAATAAACTAATATAATGAAAAAAAATTATTTTTGTTAGTTTTTCCTTTTTTTCTTTGAAATAAAATAAACCGAAGAATTTTAAAAATAGCCAAAATAGCGATATTAGACCTAAACTAAATATTTTTGCTAAAATATAAAAATCTTAGAGAGGGTCAAAAATCACATGTCTACAGCTGGCCCTCTTTGACTAGAAATAGAAGTATTTTCAGACAAAGAACGACTAGACAGGTTTTTTGACCCGGCTCTTGTTTAAAGAGACCAAAAGCTAAAAGAAAAGAGAATGTGACCGAGCCCTGTTTTCTGAGCTGCCTACATATCCTTGGATATAAAGGAATCAGGTCACGTGTAGTTCAGAAGTGAGCAAGATGATGGATTATACCGAGGTGGAGAGCCTGTCGAGGTGCCATTCTGCTGAAGTTCCGGTCCGCGGTCCTGTTATTACATCAAAAATCAAAACATGAAAAAGACTAACTAAGCCTGTCAACTATGAGTTGCAAGATTCCTATCTATAAGCCTTCTGAAGCTTGATCTTGAGTCTTAATTGGTTCTTCATGCAGACTTTGGATCTGAACCTTGACGCTAGCTAGTTGCAGGTGCTAATTCACTCTTCCTCAACTTTTCGGACCAAGCCCGAACACCACACCACGCTTGTGACTCCAATCATGTCTTAAGCAATTCACATCTTTCTCTACTTTTGCATTTGGATTCACTTTTGCCTTCTTTCTTCTTTTATTACTTTGGATTGTGACCAACTTCCGCTGGTCGTCTAGGACTGTTGACTCGCATTCTTTCCGCAAGCCTCTTTTGTTGCTGACTTGAATTGCATTCTAAAGTGTTTTTCCCTTTCTCTGAGTGATGCTTGACCGCTAAAACTTGAAATATATGCCTCTGTTCTCCAGGCGAGCTCCTGACTGCTAAGACTTGAAATATATGCCTCTGTTCTCTAGGCGGGCAACTGATTGCTAAAACTTGAAATAAATACCTCTGTTCTCCAGGCGGGCTCCTATTGCTAAAACTGGAACTAAATGCCTTTGTTCTCCAGCGGGCTCCTGATTGCTAAAACTTGAAAGAAATGCCTCTGTTCTCCAGGCGGGCTCCTGATTTCTAAAACTTGAAAGAAATTCCTCTGTTATCCAGGCGGGCTCCTAATTACTAAAACTTTAAATAAATGCCTCTGTTCTCCAGGCGGGCTCATGTTTACTAAAACTTGAAATAAATGCCTATGTTCTCCAAGCGGGCTCCTGATTGCTAAGACTTTAAATAAATGCCTCTGTTCTCTAGGCGGTCTCCTGATTGCTAAAACTTGAAATAAATGCCTCTGTTCTCCAGGCGGGCTCATGATTGCTAAAACATGAAATAAATGCCTCTGCTCTCCAGGCGGGCTCCTGATTGCTAAGACTTGAAATAAATGCCTCTGTTCTCCAGGCGGGCTCCTGATTGCTAAAACTTGAAATAAATGCCTCTGTTCTCCAGGCGGGCTCCTGATTGCTAAAACTTGAAATAAATGCCTCTGTTCTCCAGGCAGACTCCTGATTGCTAAGACTTGAAATAAATGCCTCTGTTCTCCAGGCGGGCTCCTGATTACTAAAACTTGAAATAAATGCCTCTGTTCTCCAGGCAAGCTCCTGATTGCTGACTCGAATGTATTCCCTTGTTCTCCAGGTGGGCACCTGATTTCAACAAAATAGACAAACAAAGAAGATTTTCTGCCCCAGTTTGGTGGCTGGGCGCATCGTGTTACCAAATATTAAAAATTTGAAAGCTAAAATTTGAATTATACTTCCCTTGTTCTCCAGGGGGCGCCTGATTGCTGAATTTGAAATGTATTCCCTTGTTCTCCAGTTGGGCACCTAATTGCTGAAACTTGAAACGTATTCCCTCGTTCTCCAGGTGGGCACCTGATTGCTGAACTTGAAATGTATTCCCTTGTTCTCCAGTTGGGCGCCTGATTGCTGAGCTTGAAAAGTATTCCCTTGTTCTCCAGGTGGGCTCCTGACTGCAACAAAATAAACAAACAAAGAAAATTTTCTACCCCAATTTGGTAACTGGGTACAGCATGTTATCAAATATTAAAAACTAAAAGCTAAAATGTGAATTGCACTTCCCTTGTTCTCCAGGTGGGCGCCTGATTGCTGAAGCTTGAAAAGCATTCCCTTGTTCTCCAGGTGGGCTCCTGATTGCTGAACTTGAAAAGTGTTCCCTTGTTCTCCAAGTGGGCGCCTGACTGCAACAAAATAAACAAACAAAGAAAATTTTCTACCCCTGTTTGGTGGCTGGGCAGACTTGTGAGTTGTTACCTAAGATATTGATGTGATGGTGAGAGCAAAACTAAAGACTTGATTGGCATGTACGTCCCCTGTGAGTAAAACTATTTGACTAAGATTTTTATCCTAGGAGAAAATTCATCAGACTAGGTTTTCTATCTTAGGAGAAAGATTCATGAGACTAAAATGCAGACCTTAAGAGAAAATTCATCGGACTAGGTCTTTGTTATCTTGTTATCTTAGGAGAAAGTTTCATCAGACTAAGATTTTGATCCTAGGAAGAAATTCATCAAACTAGGTCCATTTTGTTATCTTAGAGAAAGATTCATCAGACTAAGGTTTTGGATCCTAGGAGGAAATTCAGAAAGATTCATCAGACTAAGGTTTTGGATCCTAGGAGGAAATTCAGCAGACTAGGTCCATTTTGTTATCTTAGGAGAAAGATTCATCAGACTAAGGTTTTGGATCCTAGGAGAAACTTCATCGGACTAGGTCTTTTGTTATCTTAGGAGAAAGATTCGTCAGACTAAGATTTTGATCCTGTTATCTTAGGAGAAAGATTCGTCAGACTAAGATTTAGATCCCAGGAGAAAATTCATCAGACTAGGTCTTTTGTTATCTTAGGAGAAAGATTCATCAGACTAAGATTTTGATCCTAGGAGAAGATTCATCAGACCAGGTCCATTTTTGGTTATCTTAGGAGAAAGTTTCATCAGACTAAGATTTAGATCCTAGGAGAAAGTTCATCAGACTAGGTTTTCTATCTTAGGAGAATTATTTATCAGACTAAGTTCCTAGGAGAAACTTCATCGGACTAGGTCCTTTGTTATCTTAGGAGAAAGATTCGTCAGACTAAGCTTTTGGATCCTGTTATCTTAGGAGAAAGATTCATCGGACTAAGATTTAGATCCCAGGAGAAGGTTCATCAGACTAGGTTTACTATCTCAGGAGAACGATTCATCAGACTAAGATTTTGATCCTAGGAGAAAATTCATCAGACTAGGTCTTTTGTTATCTTAGGAGAAATATTCGTCAGACTAAGATTTAGATCCTAAGAGAAGAGTCATCAGACTAGGTTTACTATCTCAGGAGAAAGACTCATCATACTAAGATTTAGATCCTAGGAGAAGGTTCATCAGACTAAGTTTTTTGCTATCTTAGAAGAGATATTCATCAAACTAAGATTTTGACTCTAGGAGAAGATTCATCAGACTAGGTCCATTTTGTTATCTTAGGAGAAAGATTCATCAGACTAAGTTAACTATCTCAGGAGAAAGATTCATCAGACTAAGATTTAGATCCTAGGAGAAGGTTCATCAGAGTCCTCTATCTTAGGAGAAAAATTCATCAGACTAAGATTTAGATCCTAGAAGAAGGTTCATCAGACTAGGTCCATTTCGCTATCTTAGGAGAGATATTCATCAGACTAAGATTGACTCTAGGAGAAGATTCATTAGACTAGGTCCATTTTGTTATCTTAGGAGAAAGATTCATCAAACTAATTATCTCAGGAGAAAGATTCATCAGACTAAGATTTAGATCCTAGGAGAAGGTTCATCTGACTAGCTCCTCTATCTTAGGAGAAAAATTCATCAGACTCAGATTCTCTAAACGGAGGAAAATCCATCACACTAGGATTTTTATCTTAGTAGGAGAAATGTTAAAAGCAATGGCAGCATTTTATGCACACTAGCAAGACAGGCAAAGGCAAAGATTTGAGAAACTTCCCTTTTGTCGTCCTTCCTCTTCTTCCTTTTCTTCCTTTCATTTCCTTCCTATTGTTGAACCGACTTTCTTGCACTGCTTTGTACCTATTTCAGACAAAGAAAACTTGTGAGTTTAAAATGTAATGGTTGGTTTGTGGCCTTGAACTTTGAGGGCGGCTGCCTCTTTGCTTCCCAAGAAGATTGATTTCCAATTGAAGACCTGGCTTGTTTCCGGACTAGACCCCTTTCTCTGTCATCCTCATCACCTAAAATACCATTTCTCCTTTCAGACCCAATATCTTCTATATGCTTTGCATGAACTAGCATCTCCCCAACCTTTGTGTCTCATGTAAATTCTAAAGAACGACTATTGCCCCCATTCCGTGTATTTGTTCTTTCTCGAGTTAACCACTGACCTCGGCCTTAAGGTTTGTTGCTCCTTCACTTGTCATGCTAACTGATTCCCACTCGAAGATCTTTCTTGTTTATTAACTAACCACTTTCTGTATTACCCTTAACACGGAGAATATCTCTGATCCGTTCACCAAACATCCTCCATCTGTTGTATTGTTGCTGAATTGATACGTACCATGCCCTTGTATTTCACACGAATCCCAAAGTATGTTGATTGTGGCCAACTCATTGGGCCTGCTGTTTTCTCCTGACTTGACGCCTTGATGTGTTCACCAGATCCTGTTTTGTTTAATTGGAAAGCTTGCTGGCAGATTTTAAAAGCATTTCTCATTTGTTTTGAACAAACGACCCAGGAAGAGGGAGTAAAACAAGGTGGGAGGAATAGAGTAAAGGATAATGGAAAGAGACGATTCCTAACAAGAAACCTACAGAGTAGCAAACCATCAGATGTGGATACCGACTCTAGCAACCTTGACATGCACCTGCAGCCTACTCTGTTTAGGAAATCTGATGTTCATCTCTTGTTGTACATTTTCGCCGTGAAACTGGGCTTCAATCTCCGCTTTCCCGATCTGATTCACCATCCTTAGTCAACTTGTGGTTCTCGTAGGGTTTTCACCGTCAAGCCTCTCTCCTTTTGAATTTTCTCTCGTCTCACCGTCGCCTTATGGTACCCCTGAAGGATTTCACCAACAAGACTCTCTCATTTTTTATTTCTCTCATCTTTCATTGCCTTGGGGTACCCGGGAGGGTTCTCATCAACAAGACTCCCTCATTCTTAATTTCTTTCGTTTGGACCGGAGTGTTGCCCCTAATATGATTCACCTCTGCTCGCTTGACTTGGCATTTCTAGAAGATTGATCAGAAGGTCTTTTTTTGGACCGTAATGTGGGATTTTGGATAGGGTTAGAAAGAAAGGGTATTAAAAGCTCAAAACAATTTCATCATTGGTTCAAAATTACAACTTTCGGAATCAGATTTCCCACAACAACCACAACTTCTGCCCCAGTTTCCTTTTTGGGGACTTTTGGGACTTTTATTTCGGTGTGACTGAACCTCAGAGAGAGGCTGCATACGTATTCTTTCGGGATCAAGTCAAACGTAGTTCAGGCCATAAAAAATTACTTTGTTGTTGCGATCTTTCCTTTCTTCCACGTTTCCTTTTCTTTCTTTTCATTTCGTTTCTTTTCCTTCCCTTTTCTTTTCTTTTCTTTTCTTTTATCTTCTTTTTTTCTTTCCTTTTCTTTTCTCTTCTTTTCTTTTCTTTTCTTTTCCTTTTCTCTTCTTTTTATTTTCTTTTCCTTTTTCTTTTCTCTTCGTTTACTTTTTCACCATTTTCTCTTGTTTCTCCACCTACTTTCCCCGCTCGGGTTTACGAGTTTTATTGTTGATTCCGAAAGAGGGGTATGCAAGAAAATAACCGAGGCTCAAAGGGGTAACAAAGGATAAAGTGTTTGGATAGCAGAACAAAATGTCTTCATCATTCCAATCTCAAAAACATGCCAAGTACAAACTACACAATTAAACAAACATGAGGAAAACATAACTATATCCACACATTTGCCTTCTACATTTGTCAATTACCCAGCACCATTGGACAACAGTATTTCTTTATGTTCTATCTGCCCCCAGTTTCACTTGATTTTAGCTCGAAGTAACCTCAAAATGCCTTTACTTATTCCCTTGAATGTCCTTACATCTTCAACTTTGTTTCATTGCTTCATTACTAAACTGACTTTTGAAAAAAAAAACCGCTGAGAATTATGCGTGGATGTCATGTCACTAGAACCAGCATGAAAAGAATTGTAAAAGGAGAAGGGAACTAAATAAAATAACTAGAAATGGCGGGAAACAGAGAATTGCATTAGACTGACAGTGAAAGGGTTTAAACAATAAAACAAGCAAACTAGACTAGAGTTACAACCCTTGAAAAAACCTAGGCAGCACTACACAAGCTACTACGACTAGACAAACAAGGCAAAGTGAAAGGATAGAAGGGTTTGAGTCACAAAACAATATCCGGAATACAACCCTAAAAATAACCCGGACAACAGAAATGACAACAAAATAAACCACCAAAACTCCACTCTAGCTAACCAGGAAATGGACCGTCTTTCCAATCACCAAACTCGACATCTTAGCCACTGGATTACCCATCAAAATTGCTGGGGCCCTCACCAATTTCAATATCATTGACTTCATTCAACGAGTTTCCGAGAGGATTCTCATACTTCCTGTCGCCATGGATCTTCCCCACAAAATGTGCACCATCATGTGCAGGTAAAGGATTATGTGCAATATTCTGGGCGGCACTGTCCTAGACCATAATTACCCCTTCCTGAATCATTCTTTCTATCTCTCTTTTCAAATCCTGGCAACTTTCAACATCGTGCCCCTGGGCATTGGAATGGTATTCACACCTTTTAGAAGGGTCAAAGCTTCTTGCATGCTTGTCCACATGATTCAGAGGAATCGGTGCAATCAGGTTATAATGCTTTAGTTTCTCAAACAAGTCTGCATATGACTCTCTGATGGGGATAAAAGTTTCCTGCTTCTGCGCCCTTTCTTGCTTGAAATTTTGGTTGGCCCGCAAACCCGCTCCAGGGGGATTCTTGTAGGCTGTTGGAGGTGGGTAGGTGTTTTGAGTTGGGTAAGTATTTTGTGGAGTGGGTGCATGCCACGGTGCGTGGGTAGGATGTTTGGGGTATGTGTGGGCATGGTGGACAGAGAAGTACGGATCATGGGGTGGGTAATAGTGTTGTGGAGTGTGGGGGTAGGTTTGGGGACTGGGTCGAGGTTGATGGTAGTATGGTGACGGGTCCCTGGACCAAGTTCTCGAGTCAACCACCGCTACACCTTCTTTCTTTTTCTTTCCCAATACCCCTCCAGTGCTGCTCTGGATAGCCTGGGTAGTTGCCTCGATTGCCGAATAGCTCATGATTTTGTCGGATTTGAGCCCTTCTTCAACCATACTTCCCATTTTCACTACCTCGTTAAAATATTTTCCCATAGCTAACACCAGGTGACCATATTAAGTAGGCTCTAAAGCCTGTAAGAAGTAATCAACCATCTCGCTCTTTTTCATTGGAGGATCGAATCTTGCTGCCTGTTCTCTCCACCGGAAACCATACCCTCTGAAGCTTTCCCCAGCTTCTTCTCAATCTTAATCAGTGACAGACGGTCCGAGACGATTTCGAGATTGTACTAGAAATGGCACGCAAACGCTTGGGCCAAATCATCCCAAGTATACCATCGAGCATGATCTTGCCGCGTGTACCATTCCAAGGCTGCGCCACTTAGACTTTGGCTGAAATACGCCATCAATAACTCATCCCTTCCCCCAGCGCCTCTCATTATACTGCAAAATCAACTCAAATAGGCTACGGGATCACCATGTCCATCATATAAATAAAACTTTAGTAACTTGAACCCTGCTGGCAGCTGGATATTGGGAAACAAGCACAAATCCTTGTAGGCCACACTGACTTGGCCACCCAATCCTTGCATGTTCCTGAAGGATTGCTCCAGGCTTTTTGCTTTTTGACACATTTCTTCCTGTTCCGGATCTTTAAGCAGCTTGTCAGCTTCCACCGGGAGCTCAAAGTGAGGAGTGTAGGGATATGGCTCAGGAGCTTTAAAGGGAGGCTGAGGAGGGTAGTACTGGCTGTCATGAGTTGGAAATAGTGGCTCACTGGAAGATCTATGCAATGTGGCAGGTGGAGGCGCCATAAAGACAGGGGTGATTGGTGGAGGAGGGTTTTGTTTGGGTGGTGGAGCTTGGGGAGGATATGAGGTGGTGCCATAACTCTATTGGTAGAAAGGGAAAGGTGCAGATGAATTTGCAGGAGGAAGCTCCTGAGACTGAGCCAAAGGTGGGATATACGTTGGATTGGCGGGATAAACAGGCGCCGGCTGACCCTTAGCCCAGGTCTGATGCATCTCGGCCATCTGTTGCCTCAACTTATACATCTCTTCCCTTATTTCTTTAAAATCTACCACTTCTACCTCTTTTGACAGGTCCATGATACTGGTATCTGATTCTTGGCCTATCATGTTTAGTTTGTTTTTTGACCGTGTGTTACAGGAATGGGTTGCTAGGATGCCAACTCTCTTTTGTCCTTGTGTTGCAAAGAGGAGTTACCACTTTAAAACCACAAACCAACCACCTTTCTGTAATGGCATGACAAAATAAAATCATCCCGTTAGCGTTAGGGCATTTAACATATTGGTACCCGCACATTTGAGGCGTGAATGCACCTAAGCAGTTAAAAGTTCCTATTATGCTTTAATCGGTTACATGCGTCATCCCAGCCTTTTCCTTATTTACAATTGCAAACTTTCTCTTCCTTTTTTTTCTTTTCTTTTTTTTTGTTTTCTTCTTTTCACTCTTGCCTTTGTCTTCTTTTGTTCCTATTCTCTCCCTCTTTCTTGTTTTTCCGCTCTTATTTTTTTTTTTTTTTTGCCTTTTCGTTGTTTTTCCTCTCTTTTATTTCCCTTTTTACTCTTTTCTTTTGGTTACAGTCAAATCCTATGGAGATTGCCTACGTATCATGACCCCGCATGAATCAGACCAAGCGTAATTCTTGTAAATTATATGCAAAATAAGGAGATAATTTTTGGGATTTTTCAATTTTCATAACTAACAACCACGATTACGAAAGCTACTAGACTATTTGCTTTTTTTCTTTTTCTCAGAAGGAGAGTACTCAAAAACAAAATACAGACTCGATTAACTGGGAATACATCAAAACTTCAAATCCTGGGGCCCACGGGGCATCACTCGGCATCGTCATAGGCCTGCGCAAGACTGAGAAGATTTCAATGTCAACTGTGATTATTTAAAGAAAACTGGCCATGTAATGACTTATTTTGAAAGAAAAGTGGCTATTTTTCAAAAATCTTATTTAAGACAACAAAGACTCGGCTTTGCAAATACGGACTTTTAGCACTTTCGAAAGGGAGATTTTAAGGTTGTGCCCGCAAACCGTTTTAAATGACTCAAGGTGGCAGTTCTTGGAAAAACGACCTTCCGGCGCCCTTTTGGGGAGATTCGGCTTATTTTCCAACAAGAATGGCGTCACCCGACTTATTTTGACAACCATTTAAAATTTTGCCATTATTTGGCTATTTTTGAAAAGGGATGGTTGGACCCGATGAGGGTTGCCTACGTATCTCAGATACGGTGAGAATCAAACCTGCGTAGTTCGGGCAAATAAACTAACTATTTTCGGAAACAAGACTTTTTTTGACAAATACATTATCTCGAAAAACAGGACTTTTTTTATATTTTCTTTTCAACAAGCTACTTGAAAATAAAACTATTTGTTTTCTTTTTCTTTTATTATTGACAAATAAAACAAACCATTTTTTTATGAACAAATTTTCCTTTTTCCTTTTTCTTCTTTTTTCATTTTCTTCAAAAATTCAGCAGAGTTTCGACTCTATTTTGACATTGGTCGTTTTTCAAAAATAGGTAATTAACTCTCTACACCGTTATTTTTCTCTTTTTTATCCATTTTTCCAAATATTCAAGTCGGTCGACATGCGATTCCGAGATAAATAAATGTACATGCAACACGTAAGATGCATCAGGGTGGTCTTTTTCATATCCGGTTACCTGTGCTAGACGGACCCAACCCCTGTGTTGAGTCCCCTAAGTCATATGCACGTGATGCAGATAAGTGCTCCTACTAGGGATCTGGCATGGAGTCAAGTCATTCTAGGTTCAAAACCTGGGTATGTGTTCTAGACTGTGTACCCGAACGGACAACTCGAGTCGAGGAGGGGGCTACGTACTGGGGACCCGCAGGATCGTCCGGCTTAGTAACTTCTCCGGCCTCTTTCTTATTTCAAGGTATGACACTAACAGAATACGGAGTCTCAACCAGTAAGCACATCCCCGGAGGTGAGAAGAGAAGGGTTTCGGCACAGTTTATATGTACAGTTCAAATAATATCAAAGCGGTAAAGCATTTAGCACATTTAGCAGGAAAACATGTAGGAAAATCAGATAAAGTCAAATATAACAATTTAACTGAGCTCGAACTTTGAACCCTGAACCAAAAGTTTTGGGTTTTTTTCCCAGCAGAGTCACCAGAGCTGTCACACCTCCTCTTTTACTACACCCGCAAGGGCATAAAGGAGTTTTTCCAAATAAAGGACAATCGGAATGAAATTTATTATTAAGATTCAGAGTCGCCACTTGGGAGATTAATGGTGTCCCAAGTCACCGGTTGAATCCCGAACCGAGGAAATTATGACTCTGTTAAAAGTCCGCGAACCAAAAATCCGAGAAAGGAATTCTGTTAACCCGGGAGAAGGTGTTAGGCATTCCTGGGTTCCGTGGTTCTAGCACGGTCGCGCAACTGTCATATTTGGCTTATTTATTTGATTTTAATACATGTTTTGACCTATGTATTTTTAACTTTGAACCTCTTTTATTATTATTATTTTAGGAGAACAACGTCGTGAAAACATGTCTCGAACCGCGTCACATAAATGCACCCGTGATTTTTGACACATTTTGACTTCGTTGAGATTTGGATTTGGGTCACATAAATGTGTTATTAAAATATCGGGCCTAAAGCAACTAGCGCGTTATTATCTTTGGGGAGGCCATGAAATTCGCTAAACGGCCAGTCCCGAAATATAAGTATTTTTATATAGACATTTAACGAGGGCCCCGCGATTTATATGTTTTGTTTAGCGAGGCTCATCTCGCTTTATTATTTAAAGGGCAAACTTAAAGCAATCTATAATTTTCTATTTAATTTGTCTCTTTTAACCACTTTTATTCTTATATTTTTTAAACAAGATTGCAACGTCGTTAAAACGCGTCTCGGACCACGTCACAATAATGCGCCCGTAATTTTCGTCATATTTTAACTTCGTTGGGATTTAGATTTGGGTCACATAAATGTGCACCCGAGTTTAGGAAGATAAATTATTAAAACAACGCGCCTAAAGCAACTACGCGTTTGCAACTTTGCGAGGGTCATGGAAATTCGCTAAATGGCACGCCTCGTGTTCTAAAGATCAAAATTACTTAGATGAGGACCATACATTTTGAGCTTTTATTTGGCACGGCACACCTCGGACTATATGATATTGTCCAAATTGAGCTCTCAGGTATTATAGACAACCATAGCTTCTATACAATTTCTCTTTCTAGGGTCAACTAAGGACAAATTTGCATGGAAACAAAACTTACTAATGGGGTACTACCATATCAAACTGATCCGTTTTGATCTTAGAAAAAAAAATCAACAAAACAATACGTGCTTACTACTTATACAGTGATAGTACGAAAAACTATTAGTGTAGTTTATCCTATATACCCAACTAACTAACAAAATCAGAGATAAACTATAAGAACCCCTGGACAACTAATATTAACAAGACTATACTAACAGAATATGAAAGTATTTTTTTGAAATAAGACCACGATAATAAATCGAAATAAACTAAAGCTATTGCTCATGATTTATATTACACGAAACAGATGAAGCATCATGAATTAGCAGAGTAGATGGGTAGTGAAGAGAGACAGAACTGGACCATTTCTAGGCGTTCAGAATACAGTGCAAATGAGACAAAGGGTTCAAAGCAAAAAAAATATCAAAGATGCTAAGTCACGCAGCAAACAAATCATTCAATCTGAACAACACCAACTAGAACAAATATAACATTGCATTTGGGATATGTAGATAAAGAACAGACATTTATTGCTGAATATTTAAGTTATGAGATTTGTTCGAATCAAAGGATTTCAGATCGGACAACTGGACGTTGATCAGAACCTCATTGGCAACCTCAACTTGGACTAACAGAAGCTCCTCATCCAAACACTCGGCTCTTTTGACCGGATAACACTCGATGAAGAAGATGGGGGTGTCGTTGCTTTTCGATCGACATCGAGCTGATGGTTCCGAGTATCCAAAAAAAGGCTGCTGCTTCGCGACTCTTGTCGAAAGGACATTGATGCTGATTCAAGTGAACGAAGGGGAGTCTGTTTTGGTATTACAGTATTTAATGGCTTCTTGATGTTTGAAGTCTATTGAGGCTGATGCTTCTGTGGTTTCGCTCAAGAGAAGAAGAAGATCCAAACGATGGGGGAGTCTTTTTGTGCTGACAACGGAGGATGATATGTATATTTTGGTTAAGAACAAGCCATGGTGAAGGCTGCTTCTTCGAAGAGGAGGAAGATAGAAACGATGGGGTTGCTTTTAGCAAAAGCTGCGCTCTCAGCTCCTTTTTTCCTTTTTTCTTAATCTCCCCTCCCCCCATATTAGTGTGTGTGTTGTTTATATAGAAAATGAAGGAAAATGTCCCCTCCCAAAACGTGATCAGATGAGAGAGAGAAGAATTTCTGTTATTTTGGAATCCAATGTGTATGTGAATTGGTTAGGAGGAGATAAGGTGGGATCCACATGAAATTCTTCTTTGCAAATTTTCTTTTTCCGGTTACTTCATTACTCTTTTTATTTTTGCAAACCTTTCAGGTTTTTCTTTCTTTTTCTTTTTTTTTCCTTTTTGTTTTGTTTTATTTCCTACTAGTGATAAAATAAAACTAATTACAAAATACTATTTATCTAAAGTAAGCAATATTAAAAGGAGAACTAAAATAATCCAATTAGAGAAATTCAAATTCTACTCGATATTTACTAAATACTTATAACTTAAAATTACACTAAACCAAGTAAAAAAATATTTTTTGAAACTTTTCTTTTATCTAGTGTAAAAATAAAATAAAAATAAAACTAGCTATCAAAAATATCAATAAACTAATATAAAGAAAAAAAATTTATTTTTGTTAGTTTTCCCCTTTTTTTCTTTGAAATAAAATAAACCGAAGAAGTTTAAAAATAGCCAAAATAGCGATATTAGACCTAAACTAAATATTTATGCTAAAATATAAAAATCTTGGAGAGGGTCAAAAATCACATGTCTACAACAAGATGGTGGACTTCAATACTTTCTAGAGGTCCAATAATAATATACTAAAAGTGTGAGGAAATCATCGATTTGTATAGCAGTTAACTCACAAAGCGGGAAAACAGGTAAACACCTTTAACAAATAATAAAGGATTTTCAAGGTTTATTTTTCATTATCTTATCAATTTATGTCAAGCCATGAAAGGCAATATCAATATTTAAACTTCTCAAGAAACAATATACATCATGTGCAAATCATGTCGAGGTCGACGGCCCGCTCCAACAAAAATGTAAACTGTGCACTACCGAGGGTTGAACGGCACGAACCATAGATGCATCTATTTAATCTGCCGAGGCGTTCGGCTCGTTTCATAAATAAATACATAGCCTGCTTGCGAATCATGCATGTGACACAGGTACACATAGGGATACATGCTCAATCAGTCAATTAAGAACTTATCGGGGAATATTTATCCAAATAAAACCAATTCTCCTTTAACAAATTTTAAGAAATAAAGTTAAATCCTTTTATAAATTCACTTACTAATTCAATGTGATTTAAGCAATTCAAGCTATCAATGGGTTCATACATAATCCAAGTATAACTTGCTTTTGGGTCATAAATACCCGAATAATAGTATAATAGTATCTACGCATGGACTCTTATCACCTCGTGCGTACGTAGCCCCCGCATCCCACGCTCCTCTGAATACTCTAATTGATGCACCACGCTCCAAAACTAGCAAACGGTTACGTAAATCCATTAATATATGCTCAAATATTCATTACAATTTAATTTATAGCAATTCCTAACTCCTATCGAAAATTTAACCAAAATGCCCTTGGGCCCACGTGCCCGGAAATACAAAATTTTTCGAAGATAAAGATTACCCATGAACTTAGGAACTCAAATATATAATTTTCACTAAATTTCATACTCAATATAGTGGTCAAAATTCCAAGAAATGAAAATTTCTAGGTTTTCCATCAAAACCTAAATTTTTTCAAAATTTCTTTGCATAAATCCAGGTATAAACTTTGTATTTAACTCAAAACTAGTATAAATTACTTACCTCATGACGGGTGACGAAAATGGCACCTCAAAGTTGCTCCCTGTGATGCCCCGGCCCGTCGTCACGTGAGTTACCGCCCTATTTCCCCCATATTGTGTTGCTTCATGTTTCAATATCGGTATTCGAGTTGATCGGATGGGATTGAGTTGGTTTTAGTTGGAAATGAGGCACTTAGCCTCTTGGAAGAAAGCTTGTTTTGGAAAAGTCAACCGGAAGTTGACTATATGGTTAGAGGGCTCGGATGTAAATTCCGGTGGTTCGGTTAGCTTTGGGGGATGATTTGTGACTTAGGAGTGTGATCGGAATCGAATTTGGAGGTCCGGTGTAGATTTAGGCTTGAATTGGCGAAGTTTGAATTTTGGCGAATTCCGGTTGATAGGTGGGATTTTGATCCGAAGGTCGGAATGGAATTCCGAGAGTTGGAGTAGCTTCGTTAGGTGATTTTGGATATGTCTGCAAATTTTCAGGTCATTCGGACGTCGTTTGGTCGGGTTTTTGATTGAATGCGCATTTCGGAAGTTTTGATGAAAACTAGGCTTGAATCCGATGTGTATTAATGGTTTTAGCATTGATTGAAGTGTTTTGAGGATGGGAACAAGTTTGAATAAGGTTGTTAGATATGTTGGTGTTTTTGGTTGAGGTCCCGGGGGCCTCGGGGTGATTTCGGATTATTAAACGGGAGTTTGAAGCATGTGTTGCAGGTCAAATTTTTCAGTCTTTTGGTATTACCGCATCTGCAGAAAAAAGGAGCCGCATAAGCGATTCCGCAGATGCGGTGGGGAAAGTTGCAGAAGCGATCATGAGTGGCCTAGGGGATTTCTGCATAAGTGGAAGATGGAGCGCGTAAGCGGATTTTAGAATGCAGAAGCGGTCGAGGGGAAATCGCATAAGTGGTTCTTGGAATCGCAGAAGCGGTCCAAATGGTTTTAAGTCAGACCGCATAAGCGGTCAATTAACCGCATAAGCGGGACCGCAGGTGCGGTCAGGGGACCGCAGAAGCGGAAAAATGGACATGTGTTATAGTGAACAGTGTTCACGAACTTGGAAAAGAAGAAAATATTTTGGACTTCGAGCAAAGCGGGTTTTGGGCGATTTTGAAGAGGATTCGAAGGGGTTTCATCAGGTATGGATATTTGGACTCGGATTATGTTATTATGGTGTAAAAACATGAATTAATCACAGAAATTCAAGGAATTAAAGGGTAAAAATGGAGGTTAAGGCTTGAAACCTAAGAGGGTTTAAATTGATGATTTGAGGGGTCAAATGGACTACGATTCTTGTGTATTTTATATGTACGGACTCATGGCGAGACGAGGATTCCGGTGATGTGAATTTCTTAATTTTTCGACAAGTGGGCCCAGGGCTCGGGTTTTGCCAACTTCGTATTTTTGGATGTTTTTTGAGTTCTTTCGATTGGGCTATGTTCCATTAGCTTATTATAACGTATTCCTTGTGGTCTTGATCAGATTCGGTGCGTGAGGAGGTTGATTCAAGAGGGAAAAACTTAGCAGACTAGTCTCGTGGCCGGTTTGAGGTGAGTAATAGATGTAGATGATGACCTGAGGGTTTGAAACCCCGGTATATCACACTGTGACGCTATATTGACGCAAGACACGTACTCTACGGTAAGTGCGGGGTCGATTGTGATTGGGGACTATGGCTTAGTCCGACCGAATGATGTTCGTACTGTGTTATTAGCTATAAATTAGTTGACAAACCTCCTACTTGGATGGTTATGGTTATATTTGGGTTGTATGCCGATTATTTGGATCCTGTAGGGATTATTATCACTGTTTCCATGATGTTTAGTATGTTTTCATGATATCAATCCTGAGTTAAACACTGTCTCAAGATGGCTAGTAAATTCTAAGGTTTTAACCACTTAATTTATAATTTCTGATAATTGGAACTAAAAATGGTAAGCTTGACAATACCCGTGTGGCTTGCATGCATATAATTGGACTGACTGTGGATCGGGTTGCACGCCGTAGTGAATTTTAAGATGATATTGCGCTTGGGCTGTAGGAGCCCCTCCGGAGTCTGAACCCCCACAGTGAGCGCGGGTACCCAAATGGATCGGGCTGCGTGCCGCAGCGGTCATGTGCATTGCATTGCATTTATACATCTATACCTGCCTGTGTTATCTGTCATTAATTGTTTTTATTACACTATCAAATTGTAGGAGTATTGATTATAGCTTTACATTGTTATATTTCGAGATTTCTTACTGTCAGTCATTATACATGTCTATTACCACTGAGTTGGAAGTACTCACTTTACTCCCTGCACCATGTGTGCAGATTCAGGTACCTCAGGAGTTTAGCTGAGCTTTTGCTAATTTTAGAGTTTATTCGGAGTTGTTGAGGTAGCTACCTGACATCCGCAAGACCCGACTCCTCCCCGATCCCTTTTTATTATCTTTCCGCAGCTTTTGAAACTATGTATTATTGGAGTCTTATTACACTGTATTGTTAGAGGCTCTAGACTCATGACCCCCAGGTCTTTGGGAGTGTATTCGGTGTTATCTTGATATTCAGTTTGGTTTCTATCTATCAGTTAAAACTTTTTAGCTTTAATGCTGTTAATGGTATCCAAATAACTGGTTTTGAGCTTCATACTCGGGTTGAGAGTGTAAATGGTCGAGCTTGCCTAGCAATTATGTTGGGCGCCATCACGATCGGGATTGGGGTCGTGACAAGTTGGTATCAGAGCCTAGGTTACTAGGCCTCATGAGTCATGAGCTGGTTAGTAGAGTCTCGCGGATCGGTACGGAGACGTCTGTATTTATCCTCGAGAGGCTGCAGAACCTTTAGGAAACACTTCATATTCTTGAACTCTTGTCGTGCGGCTCTGTTGTTCTGAGAACTAAACTTCAGTATCCTATTCTCTCGCAGATGGCGAGAACTCGTGCTACGGAGGTGGCGGACGACCACCATTGCAACCCTCCAGAGGCCGTGGTCGCGGCCGTGGTCGCGGTCGAGGCAGAGCAGCAGGGGCAGCACCAGTTGACCCACCAGTTGCCCCCATTCAGGACCAGCCTCCAACTGTAGATGCTCCAGTAGCACCCGTTCAGGCACCGGCAGTGCCCATCGTGATTCCTAGCCCTCAGGAGGCTTTAGCTCACATCTTATGCACTGGTCTGGCTAAGGCAGTTTCAGCCTCTACTGCCGTAGCTACTTCTCAGACCGGGGGTGGTCATCAGACCCCCGCAGCTTGCGTATCCGAGCAGATTGTGTAGGGATTATAGACACCAGAGGCAGCCGCAGCTCAGCCAGTTGCACCGGTTGCTCCAGTTGTGCCAGTCGCACCAGCTCCAGAGTATGCAGTTCCAATGATGCCAGACGACGAGCAGCGTCGACTAGATAGGTTTGGTAGACTTCAGCCTCCGACATTCAGCGGTACTGAGGGCGAGGATGCCTAGGGATTTCTGGACAAGTGTTAGCAGATGCTTCGCACTGCAGGGATCTTAGAGTCGAGTGGAGTGGCTTTTACTACCTTCCAGTTCTCAGGGCCAGCATTTACATGGTAGGAGGAGTTTGAGAGGCGTAGGCCTACGGGAGCAGCACCCTTACTTGGCAACAGTTCTCCACTCTCTTTTTGGAGAATTATGTGCCGCAGTCTCGCAGAGAGGAGCTGCACTGACAGTTTGAGTGGTTGATCCAGGGTGATATGACAGTGACCCAGTATGAGTTGAGGTTCACGCAGTTGGCTCGGCATGCTACTTGGATGATCCCGACAGATCGGGAGAGAATCAGGAGGTTTGTGGATGGCCTCAACTATCCGATTCACATTTTGATGACTAGAGAGAGGGTTGTAGCCACTTCGTTTGAGGAGGTAGTTGACATAGCTCGTCAGATTGAGACAGGTCGCCATGAGCGTGAGGAGAGGGAGGCCATGAGGCCTCGAGGTGTAGGGAGCTTCAGTGGTGCTCCGTCTAGGGGCCAGTTCCAGCGTGGCAGAGGTCGTTTCTTCAGACCTCCTCAGTCAGGTCGCCCAGAGTACAGTGGGGCTTCATCAGGCCGTGGTCATCAGGGAGTTCAGCAGGGCCAGTCTTCACTTAGTGCCCTTCCAGCTCAGAGTTCTACTCATGCATCTTCAGCCTAGGGTTCATCTGCAGTGAGGGGTTCCCTTCAGTCCCCTTCTCCAGCACCGGGCAGTTGCTATGAGTGTGGTGAGTTTGGCCACATGAGGAGACAGTGTCCTCGGCTTCGTAGTGGTCAGTCTCAGCAGAGGGATCAGACCTCCTCTTTTACTCCATCTACTTCAGCACCATCCCAGTCAGGTAGGGGTGGGGGTTAGTCAGCTAGGGGTCGCCCTAGGAGTGCAGATCGATCTAGTGGCGGTCAGGCTCGGTTCTATGCTATCCCAGATAGGAGGGACATTGTTGCATCAGACGCTGTTATCACAGGTATTATCTCAGTTTGCCACAGGGATGCTTCTGTGTTATTTGACCCCGGGTCTACATACTCCTATGTGTCTTCATATTTTGCCTATCATCTGGGTATGACCCATGGTTGTCTTGCCTTGCCTGTGCATGTATCTACCCCGGTGGGCGATACTATTATTGTGGATCACATATGTCGATCTTGTCTTATTACTGTTGGGGGTCTTGAGACCCGAGTTAATTTGTTGTTGTTGGGTATGGTAGACTTTGATGTGATTCTGGGTATGGATTGGCTATCTCCATACCATGCTATTCTGGACTGTCATGCCAAGACAGTTACGTTGGCCATTCCGGGTATTCCAAGGATTGAGTGGCGAGGTTCGACCGATTATGTTCCCAGTAGGGTGATCTCTTTCCTTAAGGCCCAGTGGATGGTTGGGAAGGGTTGTTTATCGTACTTGGCTTTTGTGAGAGATGTTGGAGCTGAGACTCCTAGTCTTGATTCAGTTCCCGTTGTGAGGGATTTCCCAGATGTGTTTCCAGCAGACCTATCGGGCATGCCGCCGGACAGAGACATTGATTTTGGTATTGATCTAGTGCCGGGCACTCAGCCCATCTCTGTTCCTCCCTATCGTATGGCACCAGCTGAGTTAAAGGAATTGAAGGAGCAGCTTCAGGAACTTCTAGATAAGGGGTTCATTCGCCCGAGTGTGTCTTCGTGGGGTGCACCGGTGTTTGTCAAGAAGAAAGATGGCACAATGAGAATGTGTATTGATTGCAGGAAGTTGAACAAGGTAACAGTGAAGAACAAGTATCCACTAAAGTGCATTGATGATTTGTTTGATCAGCTCCAGGGAGCGAGGGTATTCTCGAAGATTGATCTTCGTTCAGGCTAACACCAGCTGAATATTAGGGATTCTGATATTATGAAGATAGCTTTTAGGACGAGATATGGGCATTATGAGTTTCTAGTTATGTCTTTTGGGCTGACTAATGCCCCAACTACTTTCATGCATTTGATGAATAGTGTGTTCCGGCCGTATCTGGATTCATTTGTGATTGTGTTTATTGATGACATCCTGGTGTACTCGCGTAGCCAGGAGGAGCATGCTCAGCATTTGAGAGTAGTATTGCAGAGATTGAGGGAGGAGAAGCTTTATGCAAAGTTCTCCAAGTGTGAGTTCTGGCTTGGGTCTGTGGCTTTTCTGGGACACGTGGTGTCTAGTAATAGTATTCAGGTTGACCCAAAGAAGATAGAGGCGGTGCAGAGTTGGCCTAGACCGTTCTCAGCTACGGAGATCCGGAGTTTCCTTGGTTTGGCAGGGTATTATCGCCGGTTTGTCTAGGGGTTTTCATCTATTGCTTCGTCCTTGACCAAGTTGACGCAGAAGGGTGCACCATTCGTATGGTTGGATGAGTGCGAGGAGAGCTTTTAGAAGCTCAAGACGGCTTTGACCATAGCTCCAGTGTTAGTCTTGCCATCAGCTTCAGGTTCTTACACCGTGTATTGTGATGCTTCGAGAGTTGGGATTGGATGTATGTTGATGCAAGAGGATGGAGTTATTGCTTATACTTCTCGTCAGTTAAAGCCTCATAAGAAGAACTACCCCGTTCATGATTTGGAATTGGCTGCCATAGTTCATGCTTTGAATATTTGAAGGCACTACTTGTATGGCGTATCCTGTGAGTTATATACTGATAATCGCAGTCTTCAGCACTTGTTCAAACAGAAGGATCTAAATTTGAGACAGCGGAGGTGGCTTTAGTTGCTCAAGGATTATGACATTACCATATTGTATCATCCGGGAAGGGCCAATGTATTGGCCGATGCTTTGAGCCGAAAGGCAGTGAGTATGGGTAGTTTGGCGTACATTCCAGTTGGGGAGAGGCCCTTTGTAGTTGATGTTCAGGCTTTGGCCAATTGGATGGTGAGGTTAGATATTTCGGAGCCTAGCCGGGTATTGGCTTGTGTGGTATCTCGGTCTTCCTTGTATGATCGCATTAGAGAGCGTCAGTACGATGATCCACATTTGCTTGTCCTTAAGGACAGAGTTCAGCGTGATGATGCCAGGGACGTGACTTTTGATAGTGATGGTGTGTTGAGAATGTAGGGCCAGATTTGCATCCCCAATGTAGATGGGCTTCGGGAGTTGATATTGGAGGAGGCCCATAGCTCGCGGTATTCTATTCATCCAGATGCCACGAAGATGTATCAGGATTTGAGGCAGCATTACTGGTGGAGAAGAATGAAGAAGGATATTGTGAGTCATGTAGCTCGGTGCCTCAACTGTCAGTAGGTCAAGTATGAGCATCAGAGGCCCAGTGGTGTGCTTCAGCGCGTGGATATTCCCGAGTGGAAATGGGAGAGGATTACTATGGACTTCGTGAGTGGTCTCCCTCGGACAGCGAGGAAGTTTGATTCAGTTTGGGTGATTGTGGATCGGCTGACCAAGTCTGCGCACTTCATTCCTGTATGTACCACCTATTGTTCGGAGTGGCTGGCAGGTATCTTTATCCGGGAGATTGTTCAATTGCATGGTATTCCAGTGTCTATTATCTCAGATAGAGGTACACAATTTAATTCTCAGTTCTAGAGGGCATTTCAGCGAGAGTTAGGTACGCAAGTAGAGTTAAGAACAACATTTCATCCTCAGA
>MU717308.1:2462-25562 GCA_026770625.1 Nicotiana glauca | reverse complement strand
CAAGGAATTAAAGGGTAAAAATGGAGGTTAGGGCTTGAAACCTAAGAGGGTTTAAATTGATGATTTGAGGGATCAAATGGACTTCGATTCTTGTGTATTTTATATGTACGGACTCGTGGCGAGACGAGGATTCCGGTGATGTGAATTTCGTAATTTTTAGAGAAGTGGGCCCGGGGCTCGGGTTTTGCCAACTTCGTGTTTTTGGATGTTTTTCGAGTTCTTTCGATTGGGTTATGTTCCATTAGCTTATTATAATGTATTCCTTGTGGTTTGATCAGATTTGGCGCGTGAGGAGGTTGATTCAAGAGGAAAAAACTTAGCGGACTAGTCTCGTGGCCGGTTTGAGGTAAGTAATAGATGTAGATGATGACCTGAGGGTTTGAAACCCCGGTATATCACACTGTGACGCTATATTGAAGCGAGACACGTACTCTACTGTGAGTGCGGGTCGATTGTGATTGGGGACTATGGCTTAGTTCGATCGAATGATGTTCGTATTGTGTTATTGGCTAGAAATTAGTTGACAAACCTCCTACTTGGATGGTTATGGTTATATTTGGGGCGTATGCCGACTATTTGGATCCCGTAGGGATTATTATCATTGTTTCCATGATGTTTAGCATGTTTTTACGATATCAGTCCTGAGTTAAATACTGTCTCGAAATGGCTAGTAAATTCTAAAGTTTTAACCACTTAATTTATAATTTCTGATAATTGGAACTGAAAATGGTAAGTTTGACTGTGCCCGTGTGGCTTGCATGCATATAAGTGGACTGACTGTGGATCGGGCTGCACGCCGCAGCGAATGTTACGATGATATTGCGCTTGGGCTGTAGGAGCCCCCCGGAGTCTGAACCCCCACAGTGAGCACGGGTACCCAAATGGACCAGGCTGCGCGTCGCAGCGGTCATGTGCATTGCATTGCATTCATACATCTATACTTGCCTGTGTTATCTGTCATTAATTGTTGTTATTACACTGTCAAATGTGTAGGAGTATTTATTATAGCTTTACATTGATATATTTCGGAATTTCTTACAGTCAGTCATTATACATATCTATTACCATTGAGTTGGAAGTACTCAATTTACTCCCTGCACCATGTGTGCAGATTCAGGTACCTCAGGAGTTTAGCTGAGCTTTTGCTGATTTCAGAGTTTATTTGGAGTTGTCGAGGTAGCTGCCTGACGTCCGCAGGACCCGACTCCTCCCCTATCCCTTTTTATTATCTTTCTGCATCTTTTGAAACTATGTATTATTGGAGTCTTATTACACTGTATTGTTAGAGGCTCTAGACTCATGACCCCCAGGTCTTTGGGAGTGTATTCAGTGTTATTTTGATATTCAGTTTGGTTTCTAACTATCAGTTAAAACTTTTTAGCTTTAATGCTGTTAATGGTATCCAAATAACTAGTTTTGAGCTTCATGCTCGGGTTGAGAGTGTAAATGGTCGGGCTTGCCTAGCAGTTGTGTTGGGCGCCATCACAACCGGGATTGGGATCGTGACACTCCCCATCGGCTCCAATGGAAGAAAATGGGGTTGAAATGAACCCAACCTCGAATTTTAAAAGACCTTACTGCCTCAGCTGCTTCTGCACCTGCGGTCCCTTGACGGCTTCTGTGTTTCCGCGGGTGCGGTTAAAGTACCGCACTTGCGGTCCTCCCTAGGCCACCCCTTTCTCGCTTCTGCGACGTGCCTCCCGCAGATGCGGTCTCGCTTATGCAGAATTTTGACCACATCTGCGATTATGACAGAGGCAGCAAACCTCAGCCTTCTAAAATCCCATTTCCGATCCATTAACCACCCGGAATCCATCTGAGGCCCCGGGACCCCAATCAATCATACCATCCAGTCCCAAAACACATTACGAACTTGCTCAAGGCCTCAAATCACATCCAACAACACGAAAATCACGAATTACACCCCAATTCAAGCTTTATGAACTTTAGAACTTCAAACTTCTATTTCAGATGTTTAAACATAACAAATCACGTCCGATTGACTTCAAATTTTGCACATAAGCCATATTTGATATTACGGACCTGCTTCAATTTTCGAAATCGAATTCCGACCCCGATATCAAAAAGTCCACTTCCGGTCAAACTTTTCAAAAACCTTCATATTTCTATCTTTAGCCAAATGGCTCCAAATTGACCTACGGACCTCCGAATTGACTTCCGATCACGCCCTCAACTCCAGAATCACCATACAGAGCTATTCTCAGTCTCGGAATCTCAAACGGGCATCGATAACACTGAAATGCACTTCGAACCAAACTTATAAAATTTCTTCTAAAATGCTAACTTCCTCAATAGGCGCCAAAACATTCCCGGGTCATCCAAAACCTAAATCGGGCATATGCCCAAGTCCGAAATCATCATACGAACCTGCTGGAACCTTCAGATCCCGATTCTGAGGTCGTTTAATTAAAATTCCAATCCTAGTTCATTTTTTCAACTTTAAGCATACGAAACAAGAATTCTATTTCCAAATCAACTCTGGACTTCCCAAAATTCATTTCCGACCATACATACGAGTCACAATACTTGAAAATGAAGTTGCTCATGGCCTCAGACTGCTGAACGACGCACTAGGGCTCAAAACGACCGGTCGGGTCGTTATAAGACCAATTTTGGTCGCTAGTTATACATAAATTTAAATTGGCGACCAAAGTTGGTCGCCAAATTTAAATCAAATTTATTTATATTTTATATAATATAAAAATAAAAATATAATTGTTAATATAAAAATAAAAATATAATTGTTAAACGTTAGAACTAGGTCCCAGATTAACGACCAAAGTTGGTCGCTATCTGCTTACCCTTTAATTTGTGACCAACTTTGGTCGCTAATTTTAAATTATATTTATTTATATTTTATAATTTTTTTAAATAGTATTATAATAATTAAAATTTTATAAGTGGATCCCACTTTAGCGATCAACGTTGGTTACTAATCTCAGTATAGCTTCGACCAAGCAAGTCTGACCAGTCCGGTCAACATTTTGACGAAATTAGCGACCAAGTAACCACCAATCTTGGTCGCTAATCTATTTCAAATAATTATTTGATTATTTTCGCCAATTTGGCGGCCAACTTTGGTTGCCTTTCGCGACAGACCAACTTTGGTCGCTAAATTTTGGTCAGTTTTTTCTGGAATTCTAGTAGTGTTACCTAACCTAACTAACTTTGTCCTAAATTATAAGTGGCATATTATAAGATTGCCACTTAACTTAACGTGGAGGTACAAGTCACGCTTAAGATAGCCAAATAATTATGATTATTGTTCGAGAAAAATTCAAAATTTGAGTTTGTATATTCCAAATTTTCGAGACTTCAAACAAATACCACTCGGTTTTGAACAAGTCACATTGTCAGAATCATTTGACACACACACCAAACACACACAATAGGAAACTCAACAAGCTAGAGATAAAAGAAACCATAGCCCAAAAGCAGGGGTGTTCACGGTTTGACAGAAAATCGATCCAAATTAAAAATCGAACCAAATCGATTAAATAAATCGATATTTTTTTTGATTTGGATTGATTTTAGTTTTAAATTTTAAAAATCAATAATATTTGGTTTGGTTTTGGTTTTATTTTAAGAAATCAAAAAATAAACCAAACCAAACCGATTAATTATATATAAAATTTAAAAATTATTTATATACAATATAATATTTTTTTGTTAATAGTTTTAATTATTATTTTGAATTTTGGTTTATCCTGTTATATCTTAAAAGATTGTCTAAGCCCAAAACAATAGGATTCGACTAATTTTGTTTTTATTAATAGACTCTAATTTTCTAACCTTTCGCACATACTTTTGCCTAAAAGAAGAGTTAAAAAAAAAATATCACAAGAGTAAAAGAAGCGCGTTCCAATTGCAAGACAACAATGGCTAAAGCTTGAGAAAGCAAACTTTTAGTTTGTTTTTTGTTCATTCTTTTCATATAAACAGGTAAATAAACTTTCAGTTCTCAAAGAAATATATAAAAAAGTATAAATTTGATAAATTATTTTTAGATTTTTGTCTAGCGATGCTTTAATATTATCGACTTATCATTAGCTTACTAAGAACTGAAAAATCGAACCAAACCAATAACAATCTAACCGATGATTTGTATTTAATTTGATTTGGTTTTGATTTTAAAATTTTAAAAGTTAATTAAATTCGTTTGGTTTTGGTTTTAATCAAAAACCGATTAAATCGAACCGTGAATCCCCAACCCAAAAGTACTCATTGACCAAATCTTGTATATATATTAATACTGAATTCACACACGAAAGAAGTATCACAAAAGTTCAATTATGAGATACACTTATTTTTCTGATGGAAACCATAAGACTGTGCCAAGGCATACAATTTTAGACCCACATCTTGCAGACTTTCACTACATGCCACAGACATAGTAATTCCATCCATTCTTCACACACCTGTGACCGCAGGCTGAGTTCGCACATTCGCTGTCAGATCCACAAAGAGGTGGGTCGATACAGCCGCCAAATTTTCTTTGACGAGTCGAATATTGTCGATCTGCAAAAAAAAAAAAAGAAAAAAAAAAACAATATTCATTTCTCATGAATAATACTTTCTGTTGTGTTGGCCTGAAAAGCTATGATGACGAAGGAACAGTTCTTTTGGAGCAATTATGAAAATATAGAGCTTGAGAAGTATGTTGCTTTTCAAATTATTAAAATGATAATAGCAATCTATGTTGTGTTTAGAAAATCTTTCATTTAAAAGTATAAAATCATACTTCACTAAAGAGGACAAGGAATTGAACTGTTTCTACTAAATTTTGAGGGTCTATTATAACTAAACTAGTGATGGCAAAATGAGCTCATATTTTGTCAACCCGTCGAATCCGCCCATATTTAAATTGGGTAAAATTTGGGCTTTAATCCATATTTAGCCTATTTCTGCAAGAGTCTATTTTTAAGGCTCGAACCCTAAACCTCCTCGTCACATGACATCAATTTTACATGTATGTTCAAAAGAAATGTACCTGACGAAGTATAATGAAGCAAGTTTTGAACAATAGTCATACCATATCGAGTTATAAAAACTTGAAACACTCCATCAAGTGCTTCTGGTTTAGCCTCTTGATCAGATACTGGAAGTTGTAGAACATTTAACTGATCATCACTTGACTTCACCACCTCATGATTTGCATTAAGCAGCTGGAACACTGTAAGATAAATTACGTACATAATTACTGTTCTATCCTCAACAGATATTTGGAGGCCGAATAAAATATATATAAAATTAATTACTTACAAGATGCAAAAAGTAAGAAAGCAATAATACAAGCTAGCTTTGTTGAAGAACTCTTGCAATCCATTGTGCTATATTGCAAAGAAACAGTAGTTGTAGATAATAAGTCGTTGTGTCTATTTCATTGAGGCCATTGAGAAATTTATAGGGATAACCAAATCTAATTTTTTGCAAGTTGCTTTATTCTACCTGTCCTTGTCTCCCTAAATCTGACTTTTTGCAAGTTGCGTTCTTTTACCTACTATTTTACTATGAAATTCTTGCACATGGCTATAAGATATTGTTACGAAATTTTTTAGGAATATAAATATGTGATTTTAGAAAGGGAGAGAAATATTGTATCTAAAAAGTCAATCTATCCCACTTGCTTTTCAAAATAACAGCACAAATTTTTTAGCATTGAAATATTTGTAAGAACTTACATCAACAAAATGTAATTAAGACGCATGCCTTGCACATACACATATGCCATAATTATAGTTAATTAATACATATTTTAAGTTTAAACTTTAACTTTCTACGAATAAATGTTTAATTTTAGTGAAGATATTGTTGTGTGCATGCAAGACATATACCTTCACGGTTTATATGCTGAATTTAAAATTATGGTGAATGAAGGTGTTAAACGAGAAGAAGTAGACTAAAGTAACATGGAAAGAAATTGTCTTGAAAGACCAACAAATCCTTGGAATCAATGATTAATAAGAGGTAATTTAGTAAAATAAATACTTAATTAGTATTTTTCTAAGGTGAATGCAAAATGCAGGACAAGTAAAAGAGGACATTGAAACATGACAAGTTCCATCTATCTTAATTTTAACGATTACAAAATTAATACTCTGATGGCCATATGCCAACGGCCTTTTCCAAACAATGCTTATCCATTAGTAACATTATTATTATTTTGATATGATACAACCAAATAAAAAACTAACAATAAGAACGTCAATTTGATGAAATGAATATTAGTTTTATCAAATGAACGACATCATGAGTAATACTACCTGGAAAAAAAGTGATAAATAATTTTCCAAGTGTGCTCTCAAATACTTCATCTTGCTATTTCAATTTTTATGGAAAGCTGACGAATATATTAATGGCTTTAAAAGTCGTTCACTCAATTGTCCTGGCTAAGGTTTTCAAATAATCACTATAGTTAATGTATGGGTCTGAATTTGACTAATCACGACCTACAGTGTGCATGACAAATGGCCGAGCACCTGCGATTCGATGCCCGGAAGGATACGGCCTTGTAGCAAAAGAAGGAAAGATATGACCTCGGCAGTAGAGTAGGCTCATTAGGGGATATCGGGAATATTTCTTAACGACCCTTTGCATGTTATTTCTGGGGGAGGGGGTAGGGGGTTGAAATTCAAAAAGATACAAGAGGGATGAAAATCTTGTAATGGGGGGGAGGGGGGAGGGACTCGAAAAAACAAAAGGACCTTGAATAGAAGGAGAATTTATAGCTCTCTTCTCTCTATCATTATCATCCTAGAGTTTATTATCTTCAGCTAGGATTTACCCCTTCATCATTGATTGATTTGTTCAAATAGGTTTTAACATCTTTTGAGTCAAACAATTTGGCACCATCTATGGGGATTTCCATAGCTGAAATTATAGTTCTCATCTAGGTTCTTGAAAGTGACGATTGTTGTTCTTCAAACCTCAAAAAGACCAACAATGGCGGAAAAAGAAGCAAGGCTGAAGACGATAGCATATGTCTCAAACAACCTTCTGAACGCCCTCAACGAAGCTGGTAGAGAAGACATCGAGAATACAACACCAAGAGCTATACTGGAGGGAGAGATCTCACCTCCTCCACACGGAGATCTAACGATCTTGGGCGATAGGGGAGCCTCAACGTCCATGGTGGGAGAAGCACCACCAGTAGTCAAAAAGCTACTGGAAGAATGGTTAATGAATGCTCTGAGAAACATGCTTGCAAGACCTCCTCATGGAGATGTTGCAGACCTACCACCTACAGAAATCGCAGCTACTACCAACGAGCCGAGCACTGCACGAATGAGTAACACCCGCACTGTCACTAATGCTGGTGACAATGCACTCATGGCTATCTTAAAGAAAATGGAAGAAATGGAAAGCGGAACAAAATACTCTGTGATCAAATGAAGGAGCATCATGAAAGGGTTGACAAAATACCGGCAGCCCCTAAGCTATTACCAAAACGCGATGTGGGCCGATTCATCGAACACCCATACGGCGACGGGGCCGCCCCCATTTTATTCCAAAAACCTTCAAGATGCCACCATACTTGAGAATATACGACGGGACCACGAACCCGGAGGATCATCTGATCCATTATATTACTGCGATAAAAGGCAACGATCTGTCAAATGAACAGGTACCATCTGTGCTGATAAAAAAGTTTGGTGAGACTTTGACAGATGGAGCATTAACATGGTACTCCCAACTACCAGCACGATCAATATCAACATTTGAAGAGATGGCGGATAAATTCTCCACCGCTCATGCAGAGGCGAAGAAGGCTGAAGCTAGGGTCAATGATATATTCACCATCAAGCAAACGACGGGCGAGGGACTTCGGGATTTCCTGGCCCAATTCAGTAGAGTAAGGATGAGCCTACCAAACGTGTTAGAAGGGATGGCACTAGCAGCCTTTCAAAATGGGTTAAACATGAACGGGTCAAAAGCAACAAAAAAACTGCAGTAGACTTATGAAGTACCCCTCACCACATGGGAAGAGATCCATAACGCCTACTGCACCGAGGTAAGGTCAGACGAAGACGATCTGAATGGCCCAATTCAGCGATTAACATCCGTTCAGACAGAGGCAAGGAGAGATTGACGTAACGATGGGCGAAGAGATCAACCCCCACATTTCAATCGAGAAAGGCATTAGCCCTATGTCCGAACATCTAACCCGCCCCCTCCAAGACACGCAGATGTCGTGCTACGACATACCGCACCCCTTCGAAATGAAAGAGGTATGCCTCCACTACTATCTGCTCATAACTTTTGTGTTTCCCCTTTAGAAATAGCGTACGCACTGTAAAAGCTGGGCACGACGGTGCAGTGGCTACAAAAAATGAAATCGGACCCAAACACCAGGAGGTCAAACGTCCTTTGTGAATTTCACCAAGAAAGAGGACACAAGACCGAAGAGTACATAGGTCTGCGCCAGGAAGTAGTTAGGATGTTGAACCAAAGGTACCTGAAAGAAATGCTTAGCGATAAAGGAAGGGCCAACTTCGCTAAAGGGTTCGATCCATCTCAAGGACCTCCAAAGCCACCATCACCAGAGCGCACCATACAGATGATCATTGGCGGTGGCGACGACACGGTAATTAACCATGTGAACTTCACCACCACGTATAAACTTAAACGGACGGTTTCCCATGAATGATATGATGACCTCGAAGACAGTATCATCTTCGATAAGTCATATGCCGACAGTTTGTCTTTCCCTCACTATGATGCTTTGGTTATAACTTTGTGCATCGCTAATACAGATGTAAAAAGAATCATGTTAGATGGCGAAAATGGCGTGTGTATTGTTCACCCGTGAGTTCTCATGCAAATGAGGCTTGAGGATAAAATAATACCGCGTTGCATAACACTAACAGGTTTTAATAATGTAGTAGAGCGGACATCCGGAGAAATAGTGCTACCTGTCCTAGCAGGAGGAGTCACCCTGGAAACAACATTCCACGTCATGAACCAGGAAACAACTTATAGCGCCATCATAGGGCGACCATGGATACATGCCACGCAAGCTGTCCCCTCAAGCTTCTATCAAGTGATCAAATTTCCCACCCCGTGGGGAATATTTAGCATTCGAGGCGAGCCACGCACCGCCCAAGAATGCTATCAGATCGCCTAAAAGATTGAAAGCGCACCAAACAACTGAAAAAAGCAAGTGCGGAGGCATAGCAATCAGCCATGTCGGGAACTAAACCCAACCTACAAGCAGAGGCCATCAAAGACCCGGATATCGTAAAAGCTTGCAAGGAAACTATAGATGATCTTGACCCTGTCTAGTTGGATAACGTCGATAACACAAGAAAGTCTTACATAGGGAACAACCTCTCGGAGCCAGGTAAATATCGTGAATTTTTTACTAACAATGTCGATCTGTTTGCCTTTTCCCACTCAAATATGACAGGAATCCCACAAGACATCGCCACTCATAGACTGGATGTTGACACACTCTATCCACCGATACGGCAAATGAGGAGAAAGCTCAATGCCACAATCTATGAGGCGATCAGTGAAGAGGTGGACAAGTTACTCACCATAAATACCCCCAAAGGGTCGCCAACGTGGTCATTGTCAAAAATAAGAACGGGAAGTGGCGAATGTGTGTGGACTTCACCGATCTAAACAAAGCATGCCCAAAGGACTCTTTCCTATTACCCCATATGGACTAACTGATCGATGCGACAGCGGGGCATGAATTACTGAGCTTCTTGGACGCCTATTCCGGTTCAAATTCTAATAGCTGAAGAAGATCAAGAAAAGACGACTTTTATCACTCACCAATAACATATCTGTATAAAGTGATGTTCGGACTAAAAAATGTAGGGGCCACGTACTAGATCTTAGTCACCAAAATCTTCAAAGTGCAGCTCGGCAAGACCATGGAGGTCTATATCACCAACATGATGGTAAAGTCGACAAAGAAGGAGGATTACATTGGCCATCTGAAAGAAGCCTTTGAAATATTGAGGCAGTATGGGATGAAGTTAAATCCCGAGAAGTGCACCTTTGGCGTAACCGTGGGAAAATTCCTTGGCTTACTCGTGTCACAAAGAGGAATCGAAGTCAATTCGGATCAAATCAGAGCCATCGATACAATACCAGAGGTACTGACTAGCAAAAAATAGGTATAGAAACTAACACGAATAGCCGCCTTATCAAGGTTCATTTCACGATCCTTGGACAGATGCCATAAATTCTTCAATGTGTTGAGAAAATACCACGGGTTGCAATGGAACGAACAATGTGTCGACGCCCTAAGAAAGCTAAAAGCATATATGTCCTCGCTGCCAGTAATTGTCAAAGCGGATCCAGGTGAGTGTCTGCTTGTGTATTTGGCAGTTTCTGAAGTCGCAATAAGTGCAGTCTTGGTCCGCAAAAATAAAGGTACAATCTCCAGTTTACTATATCTGTAAAACTTTAATAGATGTCGAGATAAGGTATCCTCACCTTGAGAAGTTCGCTCTGGTACTGGTCGTGGCTTCTCGCAAGCTTAGACCATATTTTCAATGTCACCCCATAAAGGTGGTAATAACCTCCCCCCTAAGAGGTATCCTGCACAAACCCGAACTATCAGGTAGACTTGCAAAATGGGCCATAGAATTAAGCGAGCACAATATAACATACTAACCATGAACCGCCACGCCATTAAATTGCAGGTGCTCGCCGACTTTGTCACTGATTTCAGTGCGGAGATATTGCCTGAGGCAAATCAAGAAGCACTTCATGCTTCCACATATACCGACCTCTGGGTCCTCTACACCGACGGTGCCTCGAATACCTCGGGATCGGGACTGGGACTTGTCCTCGAGGTCTCTATAGGCAAAGTAATTCGCTAGTCCATACAATTCTCTAAAATGACTAACAACGGGGCCGAGTATGAGGTTGTGATTGCAGGTTTGAAGTTATCCCTCAAATACGGTGCTCGACGACTCGTCCTCTATTGTGACTCTCAACTCGTTGTGAATCAAGTCACCAGGACTTTCCAAATCAAAGAGTAGAGACTACAAAGGTACCAGTCAGAAATCCACAAACTGCAGCCAGAGTTCGATGAATGCCGCCTCGACCAAATACCCAGGGCACAGAATGTTGAAGCAGATGGCCTCGCCAAACTAGCTGCGGCCACCGGGAATATTGACAAAGAAAATGTGGTCACCCTCCTTCATTCTGCCATAGACCACGTCGAAGTACATTCTATACACCTAAATTGGGACTGGCGTAACTGCTTCGCAGCCTACTTACAAGATGGATCGCTCCCGCTAGAGAAAAAGGAAGCTAAAAAACTTCGGGTACAGGCAGCACGATATAGCCTGATAAACTGTGATCTCTACAAAAGAACATTCGGCGGCCCCCTAGCCAAATGTCTTGGACCACATCAAACAAGACAAGTACTGGATTAAGTACACGAAGGGCACTGTGGCTCCCACACGGGAAATCGCACCCTCATTCGATGTCTCATCTGTATCGGTTACTACTGGCCTACCATGAAAAAAGAAGTCGCAAACTATGTCCGAAGGTGCAAGCGATGCCAAAAGTATGCCCCTATGATACACCAAGAAGGGGCACTCCTCCATTCCATCACTGCACCGTGGCCATTCATAAAGGGAAATGGACATAGTCGGCCCCCTCCCAGCAGGGAGAGGCAAGGTACGTTTCCTTTTGGTTTTAGTTGACTACTTCTCTAAATGGGTGGAAGCAGGTGCGTACACTCAGATACGCGAGCAGGAGGTCATCGCCTTTATATGGAAAAAATATTATATGTCATTTTGGCATCCCCAAGGAAATCATCTGCGACAACAGACCTCAGTTCGTCAGAAAAGAACGACTGAGTTCTTCAAAAGATGGCACATCAAACGGATACTCTCCATGCCATATCATCCTACCGCCAATGGCCAAGCCGAATCCTCCAACAAAGTAATACTGAACTTGTTGAAAAAGAAGCTTGAGGAAGCTAAAGGTCTATGGCCTGAACTACTACCTGAAGTATTATGGGCATACCGCACTATGCCAAAATCCAGTACGGGAGAAACGCCATACTCACTGGTCTGTGGGACCGACGTAGTTATACCCGTCGAAGTCGGGGAGCCCAGCTTGAGATACTCCAATGAAAGCGGGTCAGATAACAATGAAAGAAGGCTACAAGATCTAGTCAAAGTTGATGAACGAAGAGACATGGACCATGTAAGAATTGTAGCCTAGAAGCAACAAGTAGAAAGATACTACAACAAGAAAGCCAATGTGCGATCACTCAAAATTGGTGACTACGTCCTCAAGGCCAAAACACAGGCATCAAAGGACCCAAATGAAGGAAAATAAGGAACAAATTGGGATGGACCGTATAAAATCATAGCAGTAGCAAGCAAAGAAGCGTTCCAGTTAGAATAATAGAGGGAAAATTGCTCCAAAACAACTGGAACACCTCAAATATTTCCACTTCTGAAAAGGTATCACATAAGTCGTACTCTTTTTCCCTCACTCGGGTTTTATCCCAATCGAGTTTTCCCGGGGAGGCTTTTAACGAGGCAGCAAAGGAGATGCCCTAAGGATAAATATGTTGTCCATTATCTCCACCCGTCGATATGATCTCCGGATCAAAGTAATGAAGAGACTACGTACAGATAATAGAATCTCTATTGTATGAGCGAAATCTAATCTCCATTGTACGAACAGAAATACAGATAATCGAATCTCCATTGTATGAGCGCAATCTAATCTCCATTGTACGAACGAAAATACAGATAATCGAACCTCCATTGTATAAGCAGAATCTAATCTCCATTGTACGAACAGAATTAAAACTCCATTATATGCACGGAACTAAGTCTCCATTGTATAAATGGAATCTAACCTCCATTTCACGAACGGATCAAATCTCCATAGCAGGTGCAGAACTATACCCCCACTAATCGACAGGTGACGTCTTCCTATGGGAACACAGTGAAATCTCTAAAAAGATCAGTTTGACCTCGTTCGAACCACAACGGGACTCTACTTCGACGATAGTCGAAGCAATATCCCAATTGCCAAGGCCATCGACAAAATAATCAGTTCAACCTCATTCGAACCACGATGAGACTCTACTTCGACGGCAGTCGAAGCAATATTCCAATGGCCAAGGCCATTGACGAAATAATCTATTTGACCGCGTTCGAACCACGACGGGACTCTACTTCGACGATAGTCGAAGCAATATCCAATTGGCCAGGCCATCGACGAAATAATTAGTTCGAACTCGTTCGAACCACAATGGGACTTTACTTCGATAATAGTCGAAGCATTATCCTAATGGCCAAGGACATCGATGAAATAATCAGTTCGACCTCGTTCGAACCACGACGGGACTCTACTTCGATGACAGTCGAAGCAACATCCCAATGGCCAAGGCCATCGATGAAATGATCAGTTCGACCTCGTTCGAACCACGACGGGATCCTGCTTCGACGATAGTCGAAGCAACATCCCAATGGCCAAGGCCATCGACAAAATTATCAGTTCATCTCATTCGAACCACGACAGGATCCTACTTTGAAGACCGTTGAAGCACCATCCCAACGGCCAAAGATCGACAAAAATATCAAAATTCAACCTAGTTCAAACTACGACGGGATCCTACTTCGATGATAACTCGAAGCAACAGCCCAATAGCCAAGGGCATCAATATCATATGCGATAAGCAACAAAAAATGTCAGACAAACAAATAGACGAAAGTTAAGTTTACATTGAGGCAAAATATCATTTACATTTGTCCCTACAAACAGGCTCAAGTACGGCCCATGCCCAAAATTCCTAAACAAAAGTAAATACAACCAACACTACACATCATCCCCAGTGAGGTAAGTATCCTATACCACGTATTTGAAGCAAGGTGACTCACATCATCGAAATTGATGCCTTCCCCCTCAGGGGTGAGGGGGTCGTACCCGCATGACTCACGAGCTGCACGCACTTTAGCGTGCATTGCCCAAACTTCCGCTTTCGTAGCCCCGCCCTCGGCATGAAAAACCTTATACACATCAAGCCGAGCCTCCGCATGGACGCACAACTCATACAAGCGATGGGGTGAGTCCTGGTCAGTTGAAGCACGAGATGTAGAAGGCTGGGAACATCGATAGTCCTCCTCCGCCCTCAGCAAAGCCATTTGTCCCTGCAATGCGGCCAACTCAGCCTCTAGCTCCCTAACACGCCCTTCAAGCCCTGCAACTTGACGACCAGAGGCCTCCCTCTCCCCAGTAAGTTCCAACCTGGAAATGCGAACAGCATCTTCCAAAGATACCGACTCAGAAATAGTGGCTTCTAGCTTATCGACGCTAGCGCTCAGCTCGCCCTTGAGACCATCAATCTCTACTACCTTAGCATTCAACTCGGCGGTCAAGTCGGCCAAGTTCAGCTACAAGCCGACATTCTCAACTGTTACCCCCTTGCTCAATTCAAGCTCGTCCTCCTTCGCCTTAAGGAAGGCCTCCAGTTTGATATTACGGGCGATAACCCTCATAAGCTCCTCGTCCCTCTCCCTCAGCTCCTCTATCCTACGCTACAATTGGTCCTCTCGCTTCTTAAGGCCCTCACGAAACACCTAGAACTCAGGATCCTGATGATAATATCAGACATCGTCCGATGTTTAGCACGGTACTGTTGATATTTCGATGATATTTTCTTATCAAGGCCCGTCCTCTTCCTTTCACGACACTCCCTCTCCACCTCTAGGATGAGAGTCTGACAAAAAGGAAGGGCGGAAGTTAGAAAATAAAATATACAACGACACTATCGTACCCAAGCTCATGACGAAAAGAAGAAAGGAAACCTACCTGCAGGGCCATACCAGCGACCTTCTGGGATAACTCCACGTCGCTCATCGCTCTAAGCATCTCACTTTCGGGAGCGGAACATAGAGGAGCGAGGGCCGACGCAACTTTCTCGCTGTTCAACAGCAAGTTATAGCTCACTAGGACTATCACATGACAGTCGAACCCATCCATCCTAACCTCTACATGCGTATGGTGACTCAAAATTCATCGACATCCTCTGGGTCAATATCCGAACCTGAGCCGTCACCCTCGATACCAAGTCCTCCAATATTAGATGATGTGCCACCCTTAATAGAGCGCACTAAACTGGCTCTCGGAACTACTCCCTCCACTTGGGGAGACCTCCCCGACAAAATGGAATCAACCATAAATACGGGCACCGAGGCTGTCTGAGATGCCCTGCTGCCGTCGGCGTCTGTAGCCACTCCCTTTCCCAGCTCCAACCTCCTCTTTTTCATCTCTAACGGCTTGTCACCGTTAGAAGATTTATCTACATGATGTGAGGCATGTAACAACGAGGCCTCTTCCCTCGTGGCCACAGTTCGAGATGAATCCCCCAGTTGAATAAGTTGAGGACGATGCTCCTGAACAGATTCTCACAATAATAAACTGTGGGCCCGCAGTAGCAGCGGATTTTCTAAAAGCAGGAACTGGCACCTTCTGTCTAGAAGCTCCCGACTTATTATCACAAGTGTCATACTATTAAGCAAGGTCGCATGGACAATGAGGTAGTAAGGAAAATATTTACCTGAGGAAACCCTGGGGCCATAACATTGCATGAAGGTAGGTCAAGTCTGAGTTTCTGCCGCATGAGGCAACAGGCGGGCCACCCAATCCTTGATATCAGTAATAGGGCGAGGTGGATGCCCCATAGCTGCAAAATGACGAGTAAGTAAAAGTTACAATAATTTCAAAAGAAAGGGAAACATAACAAATGACGACACTTACGATTTCTATTCCATCGCTCTGGAAATCTGGCGGAGTCAGAAATGACGTGTTCGGTTTTGATAAAGATGTACTTATTGCAGAACTTACGACTCACCCGATCATCCATTCTGACTACCAACCCTTTCGCACCACGAAGTCTCAAATGCACCATGGTACCTTGTCACGACCCAAAATCTAACCTTGGTCGTAATGGCGCCTATCGTGTTACAAGGCAAGCCTATTCCCAAAATATTACTACAAATTTGATTATAAGAATTTAATAAAATATTTGCAATAATTTAATTCATGATAAACTAAACCAACTCTAAATATAAATAATATAAAATACGAAAATGAGTCCCAAACATCGGGGTGTCACTAAGTCACGAGCGTCTAAAACTTTAAACTAAGATATATAAACTGTCTAACTGTCCAAAATAAGAAATGACAAAAGGAGTAGCAAGGTCCTGCGGACACTAGCAGCTACCTTGCAATCTCCACAGATAGCCGGCCTGAACTCAACAATTGTCGCGCTCTAACTCGCCTGGATCTGCACATAAAGTGCAGGGTGTAGTATGAGTACAACCACCTCAGTAGTAACAGAAATAACTAAGGAACTGAGTAGTAGTGACGAGCTAAGCAAAACAATCCAATTATTTATTTTCACAATCTACAATAAACATGAATAAACAGGTAAATTCCATAAAAGAAACAAATACCACAAACAAGTTAACAGGTAAATGCAACAAGAACAAAAGTAAATGCAACCTCACAGCAATGTCACTCTATCACTCAGCACTCGCACTCAACACTCAACACTTAATACACTCAACACTCTGCGCTCACTGGGGGTGTGTACAGACTCCGGAGGGGCTCCCAAAGCCCAAGCGCTATGCACGGACAACTCACGTGCCATCATATCAATACTTGGATCCGCACGGTCAACTCACGTGCTACGCGGACAACTCACGCTCTATAGTATCAATACCTGGACTCGCACGGTCAACTCACGTGCTACACGGACAACTCATGCTCTATGATATTAATATCCTCACAACCAGGCCATCATATCAATACCTGGATCCGCACGATCAACTCACGTGCTACGCGAACAACTCACGCGCTATGGTATAAATACCTGGATTCGCACGGTCAACTCACGTGCTATGCGGACAACTCACGCACTATGGTATTAATATCCTTACAACCAGGCCCTCATCCTCACTCAATCATGTACCTCACTAGCCTCACCATCATCAACAAATAAGGGGACACAACCCACATCACGTATCACATTGTATTAGCAATTAATAAAGACTGAGGTAAACATGTACAATAATTTCTATGACTGAGTACAAATAATGTGAGCATGCATAAATCCTAAGCATGATCTCTAACATGAAGGCAAATAAGTTCAACAACAAGTAAACACATAACCACAGATAATAGCCATTAGGCCTTACAGCCTCACGGGACGGACTAAGTCTCAATCCCTTGTGGTGCACACCCACACGCCCGTCACCTAGCATGGGTATCACCACCAAACAATCACATGATATCAATTTCTCCGGGTTTATACCCTCAAAGCCAGAGTTAAAACTGTTACTTACCTCAACAGCGTAAAATCCTACTACGGGATGCCCTCGTCTCTGGAATCGGTCTCCAAAAGCTCTGAATCTAACTATAATCAGATTAATACCATCAACATGTGCTAAATAATTGAATTCCACAATAAAAACTACAAAATATACCAAAAATCCGAAATTGGCCAAAATTGGGCCCTCGGGCTCATATCTTGGAATCGGTCAAAAATAGTAGAATAATAATCCTCTTCCTCTCCCGATTCTAATCATATAAAATTTGTCAAAATCGGACTTTGTTTGGTCCCTCAAATCCTCACTTAAAACTCTCCAAAACTCAAACCCTAACTCCCTCAATTTCACTTTGAAATCATCAAAAAAATCCGAAAAACGAAGATGGATTCATGAAATATAATTAAAACCGAGTAGAGAATACTTACCCCTATCCATATGATGAAAATCGCCACCAAAATCGCCGAAATTCGAGCTCCCTAATTCAAAATATGACCGAAAGAACAAACCCTAGTTTTATTTTTTTTTCTGCCAGATATTCTACCTCGTTTCTCATGCCAAACAATTCTGAAACTCGTATTTTATGCCTCCAATGGATTCCTTGTGAAATTCTAATCAAGTTATACTTTTGAATCACTCAATTTGACCTTATAATGAATGAAATATGTAGGTTTTAATATTTGTAAATCGTGCAGATTTTTAAATACGCTGCTAGTGGCAATTTCGTAATTAAACTGAAAAATCTGGCAATCTAATTCTTAGTAAAATGACCATAAAATCCTCATATGATGTCCAAATTCAATGACTCTTTTTTCTACGGGTCCGTAATTACGATACGGATCTAATGCTTCAATAAAAATAAAATCGGAGCTCATTTGTTCAATATGATGCCATTTATGCTTGAAGAAACGACGTCGAAACTTAAGAAAAACGAGTGCAACACAACTCAAACCTATTCAAAACTCATCCGAGGCCGTCGAGACCTCAACCAACAATTCCAACAAGTCATATATCACTACCCGAACTTAGTCGAACCTCCAAAATACCCAAAACCACACCAAAATACCAAATCAACCTCGAATTCAAACCTAAGAACTTCTAAACTTTCAGCTTTTGTCAATTCAAGCCTAATTCTATTACGGACCTCCAAATTAAATTTCGGTCACACTCCTAAGTATAAAATCACCCAACAAAGCTAATTGAACCATAAAATTACAAATCCGAATTCCTTGACTCATAAGTCAACTTCCGGTTGACTTTTCTAACTAAGAGACTAAGTGTTTATTTCACTCCAAAACTACTTCGAACCCAAACCTACCAACTCGATACAACTTAACACAGCTGAACAACACATAACTAAGCATAAATGGGGGAAATGGCGCTATAACTCTCAGAACGAAGGACCGGGTCGTTACATACCCCTAAGGAAGCCGGGCGCAAATAGGTGCAAAAGATGATGAATCAAGACACAACACTCCGCCAACTCCGCGTACTTAGTCAATAACAGAAGCACCATAAGCTTGTATGGTGAAAGTTGTGTAGGGAAAACCTGATAAAATCTACAAAACTCTTCCACCAAAGGGAAGAGAGGAAGGGTGTAGCCGATCACGAAAGGATACTCGTAGAAGCCACATAATCTAGGCCTGTGGAGGTCAACGTAATCCTCCCCGTCCGGAATTACCTCCACATGGGTAGCGATATCGTATTTTATATGGAGGGCATCAAGATGAACCTGTTTCATCTAAGAAAACACGAGGTTCGAGGTAGGAGGCAGATTTTGAGGAAATCATTCCGGGACAAGGGATGCCTCGGTAGTACCTCCTCTACCGTAAGAAGGCCATCGCCCTCTTCTGCCACCACTTCTCCGCTGCCGGCAAGAGGCACTATGGATGACGGGGTAGCTTCAGGAACCTCTTCGCCAGTAGAGACCTCGACATAGTTTAGAACAAAGGGAGTGAAACAAAAGAAACTTCCGGCGAAGAATGGAAACGGGAGTAAGAAGATGCAAGAACAAATGAAGGAGACTGAGACGTTATCAGGAGGGGAATGGCTAAAGTTTTTCAAAAAATCAAACCCTTCATCTATTTATAGGGTTGGGTGGTGCTAAAATCGAGGAGGCAGACCTCAAATCAGCACAAGAATCGAAGCGCCAAACTGTCATTCCTCGCCTCGAAAAACCGCGTAATGATGATGCATGTAGAGCTAACATCACCCCCGGGGAGCGGGTACTCTACAATGTTTAATTGAGTGTGATAACCGTCTCTCGTTGGCCGCATCGCAACGTTCCAACGGATCAAATTTCTCCCAAAGAAGGCGGAGTCCACTCATCGAGGACGCACCCGGTCGCAACCCCGACGAGCGGAGGGACTAACTGTATGGGTCTGAAATTTGACCGATCATGACCTACAGTGTGCACGGCAAATGGTCGAGCACCTACGAGTTGACGCCTGGAAGGATATAGCCTTGTAGCAAAAGAAGGAACGATATGACCTCTGCAATAGAGTAGGCTCAGTTGGGGATATCGGGAATATTCCGTCATGATCGTTTGCATGTTATTTCGGGAGGGGGGGTGAAATTCAAAAAGATATAAGAGGGATGAAGTCTTGTAATAGGGGGGGAATCGAAAAAACAAAAGGACCTTGAATAGAACGAAAACTTACAGCTCTCTTCTCTCTATCATTATCATCCTAGAGTTTATTATCTTCAGCTACTAGGATTTACCCCTTCATCATTGATTGATTTGTTCAAATAGGTTTTAACATCTTTTGAGTCAAACAGTTAACAACATATAGTCCAAACTTTATCGACTTCTTCTTGATCTACCATTAATTCTACAAATTTTACTATAATGAATATCGAATCAAGTAGCAGGCTAGGGGCGGGACAAGGCGTTGGTAATTAAGGGGCGTCATTGAAAAATATAATGTGAAACTAGGTATTAGCCAAGAGGTTCAATTGAATCCTCTTACTCGAAAAAATATGCAAATAAGGTAAAAATAACAAAAAAACACACACACACACACACACACATATATATATATATATAAGGTAAAAATAACAAACACACACACACACACACACACATATATATATTTAAGTGAAAAATAGCCGTAGTCCTGGAGTTTCAAACTCGACTAGTGAAAATTCAGTTTCACTTATATATCGAATTTGAAATTTCACGAGAATGGTTATTTTTTAAAAATAAAAACAAGGTGGCTAGCGAAAGTTAATTCTACTGTTAGGACGTTACCCGTACACTGCTAAGCACTTCTTAAAAGTTATTTATGAAAATAATACTATTATTTATGGCTTATTCCATAAATATCAGATTATTTTTACAATATTAGCATATTATAATGATTATGGGCATAATCAATTAGTCAAGAAAAGGCGTTAATCAGGGAGTTAATCTTAACTGTCTCACACTCTCTCCTCTTCTCTGTGCTTTATATTTATGCTAAAAAATTGATTCTATTATGCGAAAGGTTAATATTTAATACTGGTATAAATTAATATTTAGTCCCCGTTTCATTTGAATTAAAAGAGGCGTAAAATATTTTCAACACAAGTAAAGTAGAGAGGGAATGATGTACTATTTTGAAAAATATAGCAAGCTGTTCATAAGTAGATTTTAGCCTAATCATGTTACAATCCGACTGGTCGTTTCGAGCATGTATCCGGTTCGGTAGTTTGAGGTCACGAGTAGCTTCACACAGTGTATTATGACTTGCGTGGATTATCAGTTCAGGTTTTTGAGGAGTTCGGAAAGGATTTTTAGGACCGAGTCTCATTGAGAAGCTCGAAGTTTAAAGAATTGACTAATGTATGACTTTTGGAGTATTTGACATCAGATCAAAGTTTTGATAGTTCTGATATGTCCGGATGGTGATTTTGGACTTGGGCGTATGCTCGGAATTTCATTTAGATGTTTCTAAAAGGTTTCGACATCATTTAGCGGAAGTTGGCAATTTAAGGGTTTAGAATTTTCCTAGGTTTGACCATAGTTTGACTTTAAGGCTATCAGGTACAGATTTTGGTTTCGTAACTTGGAATATGTCTGTTTCATCATATGAAAATTGCTTGCAAAAATTTGGTGCCATTTGGAGTTGATTTGATATGATTCGGACGCTTGGTTGTGATTCTATAAGTTCTTGAAGTTTATTGTAATTTTCATGTGTTTTGGCATCCGATTCATGATTCTAGAGGTTATTTAGGTGTTTCGATCATACAAGCGAGTTCATATTATGTTTTTAGACTTGTGAGGATGTTTGGTTTAGAGCCCCGAGGGCTTAGATGAGTTTCGTACGCGTTTCGGGGTGTTGGAATAAGGTTCAGCTTTGTTGGTGTCTCCGTTCTCGCATTTGTGAGGTTTTCATTGAATTTGCTATGTACGCATTTGCGAGATTATTCTCGCTTTTGGGACGATGGGCTGGGGCAGGGGAGCTCGCATTTGTGAGGTTTTACGACACAAACTGTCGCTTTTGCGAAAATTCTGAGCTCGCTTTTGCGAGTCTGGTGTCGTATTTGCGACTTTGATAGAGCTGGCCAGCCTTCAGTTTCGCGAAACTTTTGTCGCATTTGCGATCTGGATGTTGCAAATGCGACATCTGAGGATGCTATTAAGACTTTCATTTTGGGACTTAGCTTTATTTTATCATGTTTTGAACCCTAGGCTTGATGGGAGGCAATTTTGTGGAAGGATATTCATATCAAATTATTGGGTAAGTACCTCTAATTAATTTTAAAATATATTTTATAATTATACCCTTATACTTAACATATTATTAATGAGAATCTAAAGGAAAATTTGGGAGAGTTATAAAATCTTTAAAAATGTAAAATGATGATTTGACGGATGAATGGATGTCGAAAATTGATGTTTTTTGTATGATTGAACTTGTATCGGAATGGGTTTTCGGATTTTCTAAATTTTATCGGGTTCCGAGGTGCGGGCCTGGAGGGTTGACTTTTGTTGACTTTATGCAAATTATATAAGGATCGTAGCTTTGTTAATTGAAATTATTTTTTCTTGAATTGTTTAATGTATTTAAGTCGTCTTTGGCTAGATTCAGCTGAGCTGTGGTGAATTGGTAAAGGAAAAGATAAATTAAGTATTGAGTTGGCTGAATTTAGGTAAATATCTTGTCTAACTTTTTGGTGGGGGGAGGGGGAACTACCCCTTAGGAATTGAGTTAATTATGCTATCTTGTTATGTGAAAGTCGTGTACTGATGAGTGGGTACATGGTCTATATGTGGTATTGACCGGTTAAGATTCTCTAATCACTTCACATGTATTTGATTAAATTGTCATAACATGTAATATCTCGTTGTTAGGCTACTCTTACTTGCTCTATTTGATGATGTTAGCACTTATTGTACCTCTTACTCGAGCCAGTAAAGGTGATAGTTCTAGGAGTAAGTGCAAAACTGTGATAACTGTGAAAGGGGCACAAATGGAGCCTGTCATTATCAAACCGGTTATTCAAATACTCGTAGTGAATGTTAAAGTTGTGCCATGGAATTATGACAAAGTGACTGTCATGTATCGAGGGAAGGAGATCAAAGATGAAATTTGTGAGACCCACGGACTAACAAGATCAGGGAGGTGCTTTGCTCCACAGGAATTAAGAAAAGCAAAACTCACTAAAGATAATTCGGCGCCCGTAAAAAAGGCTGTTACTGAGGAAGAAGCTGAAGAATTTTTGAAGAAAATGAAAGCACAGGACTATTCGATAATAGAACAATTGAGAAAGA
>MDKF010856106.1:0-22436 GCA_026770625.1 Nicotiana glauca | reverse complement strand
ATATATATATATATATATATATATAATTTCTGTGGTATTACTAATATTGTCTTCCTTTGTCATTTTGTCTTCTTGAGCCGAGGGTCTTTCGGAAACAGACCCTCTACTCTTTCGGGGTAGGGGTAAGGTCTGCGTACACACTACCCTCCCCAGACCCTACTAGTGAGATTTCACTGGGTCATTATTGTTGTTGTTGTTGTCTACGCAGATCCTCATCCCATAAGCAATTCACCAAGCCGTCTTCCAACTCGAACGGCGTAATACATCATTACATGAAATAGCTAACGACCACATAACACCCCGGCTATTTGTAACGACCCGGCCTGTCGTTTTGACAGTTATAGCCCTATTTCCCCTATCTATGCTTCTTTATATATTGTTCAGCTGTGTTGAGTTGTATCGAGTTGGTAGGTTTGGGTTCGGAGTAGTTTTGGAGTGAAATGAACAGTTAGTCTCTTAGTTAGAAAGCTAAGTTAGAAAAAGTGAATCGGAAGTTGACTTATGAGTAAACGAATTCGGATTTGGATTTTTATGATTCGATTAGCTTCGTTTGGTCATTTTAGACTTAGGAGTGTGTCAGGAATATAATTTGGAGGTCCGTGGTAGAATTAGGCTTGAATTGGCGAATGTTGGAAGTTTAGAAATTCTTAGGCTTGAATTCGAGGTTGATTTGGTATTTTGGTGTTATTTTAAGTGTTCTGGAGGTTCGACTAAGTTCGGGTAGTGATATATGACTTGTTGAAATTAATAGTTGAGGTACTGTGGACCTCGGGTGAGTTTCGGATAGGTTTGTGTTGTGTTGCGCTCGTTTTTCTTTTGTTTCGACGTAGTTTCTTCAAGTATAAATGATATCATATTGAACAAATGAGCTCATATTTTGTTTTTTATTGAAGCATTAGATCCGTATCATAATTATAGACCCGTAGCAAAAAGAATCATCGAATTTGGACATCTTATGAGGATTTTATGGTCATTTTACTAAAAATTAGGTTGCCAAACTTTTTCAGAATAATTACGATATTGCCACTAGCATCGTATTTAAAAATCTGCACTATTTACAAATATTAAAACCTACATATCTCATTCAGTATAAGGTCAAATTGAGTGATTCAAAAGCCTAACTTTACTAGAATTTCATAAGGAATCCATTGGAGGCATAAAATAAGAGTTTTAGGATTTTTGGCACGAGAAACGAGGCAAAATAGCTGGTAGAAAAATACATAAAATTAGGGTTTGCTCATTCGATCATATTTTGAGTTGGGGAGCTCGAATTTGGGAGATTTTTGAGGCGATATTCACCATATGGATTGGGGTAAGTTTTCTCTACTCGGTTTTGATTATATTTTATGAATCTATCTTCGTTTTTTTGGGATTTGATTGATGATTTCAAAGTGAAAATTGAGGGAGTTAGGGTTTGAGTTTTGGAGAGTTTTAAGTGAGGATTTGAGAGATCAAACGGAGTCTGATTTTAACGAATTTTATATGGTTAGACTCGGGAGAGGACGAGGATTATTATTCTGCCATTTTTGACTGATTCCGAGATGTGGGCCCGCAGGCCAGGTTTTTTGTATATTTTGTAGTTTTTATTGTGAAATTCGATTCTTTAGCACATGTTGATGGTATTAATCTGATTATAGCTAGATTCAGAGCTTTTGGAGATCGAGTCCAGGGACGAAAGTATCCCGGAGTAGGATTTTACGATGTTGAGGTAAGTAACAGCTTTAACTCTGGCTTTGAGGGTATAAACCCGGAGAATTTGATATCATGTGATTGTTTGGAGGTTATACCCACGCTAGGTGATGGGCGTGTGGGTGTATACCTCGAGGGATTGAGACTTGGTCCATCCCGTGAGGCTGCGAGGCCTAATAGCTATTATCTGTGGTTATGTGTTTACTTGTTGTTGAACTTGTTTGCCTTCATGTTACAGATCATGCTTAGGCTTTATTCATGCTCACATTATTTGTATTCAATCATAGAAATTATTGTACATGTTTACCTCAGTCTCTATTATTTGCTAATATGTTGTGATACTTGATGTGGGCTATGTCCCCTTATTTGTTTATGATAGTGAGGCTAGTGAGGTATATGATTGAGTAAGACCGAGGGCTTGGTTGTGAGAATATTAATACCATAGCGCGTGAGTTGTTCGCGTAGCACGTGAGTTGACGTGCGGGTCCAGGTATTTATATCATAGCATGTGAGTTGTCCGCGTAGCATGTGAGTTGACCGTGCGGATTCAGGTATTGATATGATGGCTTGGTTGTGAGGATACTAATACCATAGCGCGTGAGTTGTCCGCGTAACATGTGAGTTGACCGTGCGGGTCCAGGTATTGATACCATAGCACGTGAGTTGTCCGCGTAGCACGTGAGTTGACCGTGCGGATCCAGGTATTGGTATTATGGCACATGAGTCCGTGCTTAGTGCTTGAGCTTTGGGAGCCCCTCCAGAGACTGTACACACCCCCAGTGAGCGTAGAGTGTTGAGTGTGGAGTGTTGAGTGCGAGTGCTGAGTGATGGAGTGACATTGCTGTGAGGTTGCATTTACTTTTGTTGTTACTGCACTTACCTATTAATTTCTTTGTGGCATTTACTGAGTTATGGAAATTTACCTGTTTATTAATGTTTATTGTAAATTGTGAAAATAAATAATTGGACTATTATGCTCAGCTCGTCACTACTGCTCAGTTCCTTAGTTATTTCTGTTACTACTGAGGTGGTTGTACTCATACTACACCCTGCACTTTATGTGCAGATCCAGGTGAGTTAGAGCGCGACGATCGTTGAGTTTTTGCCGGCTATCTATGGAGATTGCAAGGTAGCTGCTAGTGTATGCAGGACCTTGTTACTCCTTCTATCATTTCTTCTTTGGACAGTTAGACAGTTTATATATCTCAGTTCATAGTTTTAGACGCTCATGACTTAGTGACACCCTGATGCTTGGGGCTCGTTTCCGTATTTTATATTATTTACATTTAGAGTTGGTTTAGCTTATCAAGAATTTAATTATTGGAAATGTTTATCAATTTCTTATAATCGGTTTAGTAGTAATATTTTGGGAATAGGCTTGCCTTGTAACACGATAGGCGCCATCATGACTATGGTTAGATTTTGGGTCGTGACACTATTCTTCCATAAGGAGGGTTTTATTGAAACTAACACAATTGGCCTGACGTAGAGCCCATATTCACATTTAAATCCATCCACCGACCTCAAGTCGGTCCTGATCATATCAAACTAAGCCGATAACCTTTCAAAGGCCCTTACTAATCTCCTTCTTCTCATAACACACAAGAACAACCGTCATAACCGGAGTACTCATCCATAGCCCACAACTCAATAACCGAGTGCCCTCCAGGCATCTATTCTCAATTTATCGTTATCATCACAAATCTTCATACTTGGTTTAAATCTTTAATCAGTCAAGTGACTACATGCCACATTTATACAATCTTCCTATGGGAAACACCCCCACCACCTACCATAACAAATGACTGGGCCTTACCTCCAAACCACCGGCCGCACTAACGCTGAAATGCGATCAAGAGTCATTAACGAGGATGCAAAGCCTTTTTACAAAACATCGATCTCAGGTGATGCTGACAGCAATACCGACTTACTTTGAACATCGAAACTCCTTTCCTGGTCATATGAGCTCGTGACACCTTTGTCAGCTCCGAACTGCAACCTTGACCCTTACTCCAAATTCCATATCAGTTATAGCACCCAATATGCCAATATACGGTAGGACACAACTCTTCGTCACGATTCTAGAATTGCCAATAGATTTATACTTCATCACATCAAAGTTCTTCACTGAACTCACTTCAGGAGAAACATAGCAACACACAGGCAAATTCTTATAACCGTAGAATATGAAAACATCTAAGCAGTGTTCTAAGGCACCATAGCCCTTTTGGAATCCGCTTCCATATAACAAGCCATAATAGAAGAATGCTTCTGAATAATATCAATTACGGCGGCTGACAAGCCTCACACGCACCATCACAAATCACTTGCATAACTTGATCACACGGAAGGAACTGATCTCTACCATAAATATGCCAACTCAATTATGGCTAACCAATCTATCTTCGTCCAATTTATCCTTGATTGCCAACGAGACAATAATAACTCCATCCAACACTTACCATCCTCTATCCGCACTCACCTCGAGTGACCTTAAACCGTGAGACCATGATGTCTCAATCCCGCAAACTGTTTTCACACCCCCCAATTGCCACATCACAAACCAAAGCATCACAGCACAGTTTGTGCCCCTTCTCATAGGTTGCTAACGAGCTTGATTCTTACCGTAACTATACGCTCGAAATCATTAGGAATCACACCTCATCTTGTGAACTTACCATGACCATTGTTGAGAGCCATCTGCTCTGACTTGGCCCCGAATATAATCAACTCCATGAGTCTTCCCTCACATGAATACCCCCTTGGCGAAGAACTCGCCGAATCACTTCCCCTGGAACCCGCATCTATACAAGGCAAAATCCTGAATCTTTCCCCAAGTCTGAACATGTGCCAATAAGGCCAACGATAGCCCACCTTTAATACTTCCTTTGCTCAATTTACCACTTATGGTCCTTTCCCATGGCTGAAATAGCCCATCGATATGCTAATAGCCAAAAGACTCGCAAATAGTTAACCATGTAACCCAATCATAAGCGGTGGGACTCTACCACTTAGCATGAAGCCATTATTTCACAAACCTGGAATTCACCCGTCCTCTTTATCTCTTATTGACGTAACCTTGCGCAATCAACCGTCAAAGTTCTCAAAATCTTTCTGGGAAACTCCCTTCTTATATTCTGACTCATCAAACACATTTGCACAACCGATCTCTTTGCTATATAACCGATAGAATTCTTCGCAGAAGCCTCGCTAACCACACGACCGTTAATCTGCTCACTTGGGTAACCCACCTATAAAATCTCTCCCCGGCATCTTCCAACGCTGCTGCACGGGGTACAATCATTACGACATCAATAACACATCCTGAATCTGAGCTCACTCTCCAGCTGCACAGGTCCATTTACCCATCGTGGACATCATTTAAAGGTGCGGCAACATCCTTCCAATTCCAAGTTATGCTGCATCATTCTTCATTTATGCGGCTCCTTTCTGTTATATTAAATCTCCTGCCGCACAAGAACCCCTACTTCAAATTAGATCCATAGACCCCAGTAACCAAGCACTAATATTCTCAAGTCGCTCCAAATTCTCCTTAAGGTACGTAGTCATCCCACTGCAAAGTCCACATGCCACTCCACCACTCTCCCACTTTGGCGGAACTCATCCCCTAATTGACTACTTGAACACCGCCTGATGCTTCCCATATGTCCTTCCTTGTCCTTTGATATTCAGTGGCTGTCTTAAATAAAATCTATCTTTGTGGCACTTGAACCCACAATTGCTGCTAACTTTAAACCTTTCCGAAGGTCATCTTTATCGAACCGTCAACACTAGAAATACTGATTCAATCCTGAACCACCGCACCTTACGATATCCGACAGTCGTATCTCCAATACTGTTTCATAATATCTTGCCCCAAAGGCGAATTGTAGCAGATCATAACACCGACAAACTTAGTACGTTCAATTAGGACAATGACACCCCATCATAGAAGAAAGCTCTATCATGCTTGCAAATACCAAATCTCATTACTTCCACCAGCCACATCTTACCATCCTTAGTCCGCTAGCTTTTCCCCTGCCGGGAATAAAATACTGAATCTCTTGATTAAGCACTAATAAACCTCCCTTCAAGTCATTCACTGCCCCAATACATAGGCAAACTTCATACCATCATAACAATACTGCGAAACAAATGTTCATCAGCATCGTGGAAACTTGTGCCTAACCTCAGAGCTCTCAGAAGTACCGCTACTATACTGGGAGAAACATCCTGAACCACATTCGTAGTGCCATTACAATTCTTCAATTCTCGATTTATAACAAGCGTTTCGCGTCGTATAAGATTGAGTAGGAAGGAAACAAAGGCATAAGCCTCACAGGAATGAAATCCCACGATAAGGAATCAAGAAGGGAAGTACTCCTAACAGTCCTGTAGCCTCCCGAGGATAAGTAGAGACGTCTCCGTACCGATCCGCGGAACTCTACTAGACTTGATCATGACTCGTGAGACCCTAGGAACCTTGTGCTTTGATACCGTGTTGTCACAACCCAAAAATTCACGAAGGGTCGTGGTGGCGCCGGACACTGCTGTCAGGCAAGCCAACCAAATTACTTAATCCAAATCTCGTTTTAATACTTTTGAAATCTAGGATTTTCCTTCAAGTTTAGCAATTAAAAGGTAGTTGTCTCAAATCAAATTTAAATGATGAACAGTTGATACAAATAATGTAAACCATCCCAGAACCCTGTGTCACAAGTACATGAGCATCTACTGACGAGAAAATAAAACACAACATCCGTCCGGAATACAGTGGACAGGAGTAAATACAGTATGCTGGAAGGGACTGCTCTAGCTGCGGCCGTCTCGAATAATGCAGCTCACCTAGTCCCAAAATCATCCGTGCTGCTACACTCAATAAAACGCTAGAGATACATATACCTGTGCAACAAAAATGTATAGAAGTGTAGTATGAGTACGTAAATAACGTGTACTCAATGAGTATCCCACCTAATCTCGAAGAAGTAGAGACGAGAGGTCGACTACAATACTCACTAGAGGTCTAATAATAATATACTAAAACTGTGAGGAAATCAGGGATTTTTATATAGCAGTTCTAACTCACAAAGCCGGAAAACAGGCAAAACTTCTTCAACAAATAATAAAGGATTTTCAAGGTTTACTTTTCATTATCTTATAAATATTAATCAAGACACGAAGGGCAATTTCACAGTTAAAAATTATCAAGCGACAATATATCATGCGCAAATCATGCTGAGGTCGACGGCCCGCTCCAACAGGAATGTAAAATGTGCACTGCCGAGGGTCGAACGGCTCGAACGATAGATGCATCTATTACCCCGCTCGCGAACTATCCATGCGACGCGGTCAACATAAAATAAACAATCACCCTACTCGCGAATCAATCATGCGACGCAGGTTCACATAAAAATACATGCTCAAATAGCCAATTAAGGATTTATCAGGGAGCATTTGTCCAATTAAAAGCCAGTCCTCTTTTTAACAATTTAAGAAATTAAATTTTAATCCTTTTTGAAATTCATTTACTAATTCAATGCGGTCTAATCAATCCAAGCTAACAATGAGCTTACAATTAATCCAAGTATAGCATGCTTTTGGGTCCTAACTACCCGGACAATAGCATAATAGTAGCTACGCACGGACTCTCGACACCTCGTGCGTACGTAGCCCCCACAATTAGGAGCACATAATCAATTATTTCACCTATGGGGACAATTCCCTCTTACAAGGTTAGAAAGGATACTCACCTCGCTCCGAAGATCCATAATCGGCATTCCACGCCCTTCCGAAGAGTCTAATTGATGCTCCACGCTCCAAAACTAGCCAACGGTTGTGCAAATCCATTAATATATGCTCAAATATTCATTACAATCTAATTTATAGAAATTTCTAACTCTAATCGAAAAGTTGACCAAAACGCCCTCGGGCCCACGTGCCCGGAATCCGAAATTTTTTGAAGATAAAGTTTACCCATTAAACTCACGAACTCAAATATATCATTTTCTCTAAATTCCATACCCAAAATCGTGGTTAAATTCCAAGAATATAAGTTCTAGGTCTTTCTACCAATTTCTACCAATTTTATGCTCAAATACATACATAATTGATCTATTTAACTCAAAATAGGTGGGGATATCTTATCTTGTCGTTGATGACAAAAATTCCCTATTGAAGCTCCCCAAAATCGCCCATGCAAAGTGAAAAATGAGAGAAGAATGGCCAAAATCCGATTTTAAAACCCCTCTGCCTCCAGCTATATTCGCACATGTGGTCCTTTGACCGCTTCTGCGGTTCCGCAGGTGCGGTCCAATTACCGCTTCCGCGGTTCCTATCAAGCTCCCCCTTTTTCGCTTCTGCGGCTCACCCTCCGCAAGAGCGGTCCCGCATCTGCGAAAAAATGACCACATCTGTGGTCCCAGCCTAGCCGCCCCGTTCCGCTTCTGCGATTCCTCTACCGCAGGTGCGGTCCTGCTTCTGCGGAACCTTGACCGCATCTGCGGTCCCTTTCCTCCTGTTTTAAACCTGCACTTGTGCCTTCCTAGTCACTTCTGCGTCTCCGCACCTGCGGCCCCTTTTCCGCAGGTGCGGTTATGACAGCAACCAACAGACCTCAGCCTTCAAAAAATCCCATTTTCGATCCGTTAATCACCCGGAATCCACCCGAGGCCCCCCGGGACCCCAATCAATCATACCAACCAGTTCCAAAATACATTACAGACTTGCTCGAGGCCTCAAATCATATCAAACAACACAAAAATCATGAATTACACCCCAATTCAAGCTTTATGAACTTTAGAACTTAAAACTTCTATTTCCGATGTTTAAACCTATCAAATCACGTCCGATTGACTTCAAATTTTGCGTACAAGTCATATTCCACATTACGAACCTACTCCAACTTTCTGAAGTGGATTCCGTCCCTGATATTAAAAAGTCCACTTCCGGTCAAACTTCTCAAAACCTTCAATTTTCTATCTTTAGCCAAATGACTTCAAAATGACCTACGGACCTCCGAATTCACTTCCGATCATGCCTCCAACTCGAGAATTACCATACGGAGCTATTCGCAGTCTCAGAACGGACATCGATAATACTAAAATACACTTCCAGCCAAACTTATAAAATTTCTTCTAAAATGCTAACTTCCTCAATAGGCGCCAAAACACTCCCGGTTTATCTAAAACCCGAACCGAGCATACACCTAAGTCGAAATTATCATACGAACTTGCTGGAACCTTCAGATCCCGATTCTGAGGTCGTTTACTTAAAATTTCAATCCTAGTTCATTCTTTCAACTTTAAGCTTCCGAAACAAGAATTCTCCTTCCAAATCAACTCTGGACTTCCCGAAATTCAATTCCGACCACAAGTACAAGTCACAATACCTGAAATAAAGCTGCTCATGGCCTGAGATTGCTGAATGACACGCTAGGGCTCAAAACGACCGATCGGGTCGTTACAGACACAAAAAACACTGAAGGACCACTTCACTCCCACCAAGTGACTTACACATTTTAGTCTTCACACGTGTAGTTTTACGACTATTTATTCATCTCACACTAATTTCCAGTCCCCTACCCACTTTCTTATACATACAATGAAAAGGAGAGCCTGTTTTCCTTATCCACAAAATCATCCTGCTAAGGTAAATATTCATTCCTTTTTGGGTTTTGGCGCCTCCTCTTGTGCCCGCGGTACCCCTACTTCTTATTCAACAAATCAATTAGCTACTTAAATAAGTAGTAAGTTTAGTACGTACTGCCCATTTGGCCAAGCTGACCAAAACTACTTATATTTTGAAAAGTGCTTTTGCTCAAAAATTAAAAAGTACTTTTAAAAAATTATAGTTCGTGTTTGGCCACTTCATTTAAGAAGTATTTTAAAAAGCAAATTGTGTTTGGGTAATCTTTTCAAAAAGTAGGAAAAAGTTAACAACGAAACTAAAGAGAAGCACAAAAAAATAGCATGAAATAAAATAAAGCACAAAAAAACTATTTATCATTAAGTATGAATTAATACTTAATGAAACTAGCTAAAATAAATAATAAAAGAGGCAAAGAAATTTTAAAAAAAACAAAAAAAACAAGATACTTCACCTATATGAATATTGTTTATAATTGTCAGTTTTTATAATAAGACAGAGGCTCTTTTGAGTTATCGTAGCTAACTACAACTAATTTAGAATAGTTTACTGTATTTTGTCATAACACAAACTTTCATTAAAAAAAAAGGATAGTACATGCCCTAGAAAACAAAAGGGAACTGCACTAATATTTGGCCATAAGTTAAAACAGATATATATTTCGCTAAGTGGGCTGCATTGATTTCTGATGACTTTTTCATAATTTTTTGTGCTCTGGTGGTACAATTAATCACAGTTCAGCAACAATTTCATGTTCAATAGTGCACCATCTGCATTTTATTTTAATAATTAATAAGCTAAAGCTAAAATGTTTGATGGTGAAAGTAGAGATACATTTTCACTATGTTCATTTCTTATGTTAATGATATGATTATAAATACGAACATAGAGATAGATGAGGTAAAGTAATACAGAACTGCTAGATGGGTATCACTTCCGGAAGCTGTCTCTCTTTTTTTGGGGGGGAGGGGGGGTCATTTGGATATGACCTTTTTACTATTACTTGAGCCAAAGGGCTATCAGAAAGATGGGATTTTAGTGCAGAAATAGTGTGCATAAGGTAGACTGACATGGATGAGAAGGATGTGTCTGCAGTTGGAAGGTTGTGAGGGCAATGATTATGTTGTATTTGCCATTTTGGAGGTTTGTTACGGTGGATCAACTTGCTAAGCCCGGGCCCAAACTTTTGTTATTTTATAAAAAGAGTGCATAAATTTTTATGAGATGTATTAGTTTGAGAAACTCAATTCGAGGGGTCTTCTATATGGATTCAAACGTTATTATCCTGAAATTCTCTCTGCATAAATGGATTTTATTTAATTGTAATAGTTCATTCGAGCCATTACACTTCAACTTCAAGAAGCAGATTTGTTAACTTAAGTAACTTGTGGTGAATAAGTATATTTGGGAGCCAATTCATTTATCTGCTATCTTTTATTAAAAAAGTTTTCAGTGACATTCGACGATCTTTCTTAGGCTATCTGGATATAGAAAACTAAACTTTTAGCTTTTGCACTTGCCATTTATTAACTCCATTATAAGAGGCAGTTTGAAGAGCTTGGGGTCGTCAGAGGCATTTTGAGAAACTATAAATATTTTGGCCTAAGCCACGTGCTAACGCTTTGCAACTTATAAACGCTCGTTCTACTACCGTTTTGCTTCGTCTCTCTGGCTCCTCCCTCTCCAGGTCAGTTGCCTATACAATATTAGCTGAATTTTTCCAAAAAAATTTCGTTGTTTCCCCCACCTTTTCTGATTATAAGTGTTAGTTAGATTCAAGATTGTGTTGATTTTTTATTTGAAGAATGTCTCCTTACGGTGTTTTGAATCTGGCATGGAAGACTTACGTAGCTTCTGTCTTAAATTTAAGCTAATTGGTGATATATTGCTACGCCTCTACTTTTCCTGTTTCGCTTTGCTCTTTTCGTGGTTTAATTTTGGTATTCATTTGTTTCAACTCTTTTAAAAGTGCAATGACACTAGATTTGAGTTTGTATTTTCGATACTACTGTATTAGTGAAAATTATACTCGCCATGTTGGGTCTATTAAATGGCGACACGTGTCAGAAAAGTTTAAAGAAAAGTGAAGAATGACATGTAAATATGGTATGTGAAATACCCCGGGACCGAACATACTTGTACCGTGCTGTTAGCCTCGAAACTGATCATCATAAAATAGTTGGATCAGGTGCGGGAGAATATCTCATGAGGAAGGAATCAATTAATCCCAGATTATATGGGATTTATCATCATTGCACCATCTGTTACAAATCAATTATGTAACGTACAATAAATGCAATAAATGATTGTAACGGTCAGAACAAGGCAATCAATTCATGATTGACTCAACAGGCACGAGATTGACTCAACAGGCACGGGACTGACTCAACAGGTACGGGATTGACTCAATAGGCACAAGATTGACTCATTAGACACGGGATTGACTCAACAGGGACGAGATTGACTCATCAGTTACGAAATTAACTCATCAATTATGGAATTAATTCATCAATTACGGAATTAATTCACCAGTTACGGAATTCCAGCATTTACACAACTGTTACAAGCCTTCCAAAAGTAATGGATAGATTGAGTAGATGCTCATAATGGACACATAATACAAGGAGAATGGTTACTTAGATTCAGCATTATAAATAGACACACTTTTACAACCATGAGGGAAATCTAATTTTCTTCTCTATAATTCTATTCATTGTAATTTATAGCATATTGCTCTCAAGTTAGCCAAAGTTCGGCCCTTCAAGCTCTGTTCGGCTCATTATCCTATCAAGGATTATTCAATAAGAATTCTTTCTTCTCTGCTTTATTTTTATTATATTATCTGTCATTGAATTTATTTCTCACTTTTCTATCATGTTGTATTAACGAAATTTTATATCTTTCGGATTGAATCGGTTGCTTGTGGCCCGTCATATAAAATTATTGCTTTGACCTTAAAAACTATTTTTTTGGGTTAAACAGTTTGGTTCCGTTACTGGAAACTCAAGTAAATTTGATATTCATCCAAAGATAGTAACAATTTTTGTTAATCGCTTATTTTCAGTTTATACCGTCATCATGGCCAAAATTTACCAATCAACACATTTGAGGACAACCAAGTTGGAGATGGCTTTACCATGCAAAATAAAATGGGAAGAATAGCCATGATAATGATATGTAAGCAACAAGCAGAGAAAAATAGAGAATGTATATCGATATATTGGTACCGCAACTATTAGTACCAAAACTGATTATAATGGATCTGTACGAAACAGTTCCGGAACAGGAGGTTCAGATACACCAGGTAATTTTAATTTGCAAAATTTAGTTCTAACATTATAGAAATAGATCAAGGAATAGAGGGAGCGGATAGAACACCTCTGGGAATTCTTCTCTATCCTACGAGAATGATATGCATAACCGTTATAGCGCCGGTATTTAAACAGAAGAAGACACGGTAAGTCAAATCGACACTAATAAGATGTCCAAAAACAGGTTCGAAAACCAAACCGAGGTGATTCCGGATCCGATTGAAGGAGCCAGAAGAATAACGCTGGACCTTCCCAGAAATGAGGAGTAAAATTTAAATTTGATATAATACAACTCTTGATGACGTCCAAATACACTACTAAAAAGTAATAGACACGGTCGCATGCAATATAATTTACCCAACTATGAGTCGAGGTCGAACCCACAGAGAACAATGTGTAGGCGATTAGGCATGTAAGAAAATTATCGCTAGTTGCGCAAAGCCAAACACTAAGAATTTTGATTGGAAAATTTTTTATATCTAAATGCGGAAATGTAAACTAACCTAGAAAGCAAGTAAAATGATCAATGGCTACAAGTATGGTTGCATCGGGAATTACACTCAAGTAACGATCCAATGTATTTCATGATTTTACAAATATGAGCGAGTTTATGTTAATTAGCCACGGATAATAATTCTTAATTAGCTTCTTCCGAAGACTAACAAGACTTCCTAATTGAATTATCCCTAAAGCAATTAGAAGATTAAGTACACCGGGAAGGGCTACAAGTAGTTCAATACTATCCCTAGGTAGAATCTATAAAATGAGGGTTAACGCCTCAAGTTATTGTTAATTAATCTTTCCCAACCCCAAATTATATTTTTCAAAATCAATTCGGAGTTAATGGGCGAGTCCTAGGTGTAACGACCCGACTAGTCGTTTTGCATTTTTTGAACCCCGTTCCCTTAAATAAAATATTTCGCACTTGCTTTAGATAATTTATGACTTGTGGGGACGGGTGGTTCCGAAGTTAGAAGAGTTTTGGGCAAGAATAAGTCTAGTTGCTTCTTTAAGTTCCTTTAAAAAGGGCAAATTTGACTTTGGTCAACATTTTTGGGAAACGGACCCAGAATCGTGATTTGACAATTTTTTAGGGTCTGTGGAAAAATATGGGACCTGGGCGTATGCCCGGAATCGAATTCCGAGGTCCCTAGCCCGAGTAATGAATTTTTATGTGAAATTGTTAATTTAAATTTTCAAAGATTTAAATAAACTAAGAAATTATTATTTTCCTAGGTATCGAGTTCAGATTTCGATTCCGAAACTTGGTACAAGTCCGAAATATCATTTACGACTTGCCTGTAAAATTTGGTGTCAATCCGAGTAGTTTAAGGGCGTTTTGACCCGTTAGGAGGAAATTTAGAACTTGAAGGTTCAATGATTTGAATCATTTGGTTTTGGGGTTGATTCCTTGATTTAGCGTTGTTTTAAGCATTTCGAGGGTTCGAGTAGGTCCGCCTCGTGATTTTAGACTTGTCGGTTCGGGCGGGGCTTGGGAACCCCGAGCGTCAAATGGTCGAGGATCGAGTGAAGTTGAAAACTTAGAAAAGGCTTTATATCTGCTGCTTCTATCATAACTGCTTCTGCGGCTTTTGGACCACAGAAGCGGTCGCTTTATCGCAGAAGCGGAAAGGGGTCAAGTCCTGGGAAACCGCAGAAGCGGCCCAGGGACCGCAGAAACGATTCCGCCTATGCAGCCCCCGGACCGCAGAAGCGGTCGAGCCCCAATTTCCAAAAGCCGCAGGAGCGGCCATTTTCCGCAGAAGCGGAATTACTTCCGCAGATGCGAAAATAGCTGGGGACAGAAGGGTTCATTTAATACGAGCTCAAGCTCATTTTTTAACATTTCTCTCAACACTTAGGGGATTTTGGTGATTCCAAAGAGGAGGTTTCAACATAACGTTGCAAGGTAAGTAATCCCCACTCACTTTTAGTTCAAGTACATAAACATTAGGTAGATTTAACACTAAAAATTAGGTAAAATCAAGGGATTTGGGCTAGACCTAGGGTTTAATGAAAACTAAGGTTTTACCACATAATTTGCCATGTATGAACTAGAAATCATATATTTGTGATCCTTAGGTGATAGAGAACAACTTTCTTCGAAAAATTTCGGAATCCGGACACGTGGGCCCGGGGTCGGAATTTAGGAAACTTGTGTTAATGGTTAGAAAAGTGCTTAAATGGTTAGAATTCGATCTTGTAAGCCTTTATTTACCAGTTCTTACTTCGTTTTATTAACTTGGGATTGTTCGGCTTCGAATTAAGGACTTGGGCTCGTTCTTGGACATTGGGAGTCCACTTTGGAGCGAGGTGAGTCTCCTTTCTAACCTTGTAAGATGGAATTGTCCCTCATTGGATTGTAAGTGAATAATTGTTGCTAAATGTGGGGGCTACGTACGTACTAGGTGACGAGAGTCCGTGCGTAGCTACTATGTGATAATTGTTTGGGTAGTTTAGGACCCATGTCATGCCTAATTGGGGAGTAGATCTTATTTTAAATTGCCAATATAATCATTTATGATTTGCTAGAGACTTGAGGAAAGGAAAAGTGAACGCATGAGTTTGTTGAGCCTTGGTAGGAATTCCCTTGTATGTAATTGAGCCTTACGTGCTTTCTTGATATTCTCTTGATGATTATGGATCGGGCCGATCACCTCAGTGAGAATAGATGCATCTATGGTTCGTGCCAATCGACCCACGACAGTGTACAATTTATATTCTGTTGGAGCGGGCCATCGACCTCGGCATGATTGTGCATGATTTATGTGCTTACATTTTGTTATGACATGATCACTCATTTAATATGAAAAGGGGAAAAACTGGTAATTTAATTATGTCAAGAACATGAATATGACTCTTCTATTAAACTTTTGTTATTGGATATCCTTCATGTTGTATATCTCACTTTATTATATTATATTATCTTGACCTTAGTAAGTATCAAGTCGACCTCTCGTCTCTACTTCTTCGAGATTAGACGGGATACTTACTGAGTACATGTGGTTTATGTACTCATACTACGCTTCTGTACTTAAATGTACAGGATTTGAGGCAGGTAGATCTGGACATCATCCTAGTGCGCATCAGTGAGCGCGCTTGGGGACTTCTATGGTGAGCTGCTTCTCTTTCATGCCGATCTGCAGCCGAAGAAGTCCTTTCCTGTATTTTTTTGGTTTGTTTTTGTCTACCCTGATTCAGACAGTAGGATAGTGTATTATCCTTTTGTGTATATTCTACTAGTCGCCCGTAGCTTGTGACACCAGGTTCTGGCACACACTGTAGTAGACATTTATTTTGGGGTTGTATTGCTACGTTTGCACTTTGTGATCTTTACTAGTCTTATCTTTAAATTTCGAAAATCTAGCATAACTGTCTATCGGCTAAAGTAAAATGAGAACTTAATCACATTTCCGCATCGGCTGGCCTCACAATGGTGTTAGGCGCCATCATGACCTATTATGGGAAAATGTGTCGTGACAACATGGTATCAGAGCACTAGGTTCACGTAGATCTCACGAGTTATGGGCAAACCTAATATAGTCTTGTAAATCGGTACGGAGACATCTGTATTTATCTTCGAGAGGCTATAGGGTATTAGGAAAGACTACTCTTTATTTATTTTCCATCGTGCAGTGGTCAGTGTACTAAGTTTCCTCTTCTATTCTCTCACAGATGGTGAGGACTCGTACCACCGACGTCCCAAACCCGGGAGGAGCTGCTCCCCCCATTGCTAGAGGCCGAGGGAGAGGCCGGAGGACACCGGCCCGTGGTAGGGGACGCGGGCGTCCCAGAGAGATTCTAGATGCACCACCAGTAGGTCCTACGAGGGATTACATTGTTGAGGAGCAGGGCGAGGTGCCCGCAGCTGTGCCTACTCTGGTGGATTTCTTGACTGCACCAGGATTTCAGGAGGTCATGGGCCGTATGCTTCTGTTCATGGACACCATGACTCAGGCTGGGTTATTTCCAGCAGATCCAGCTACCTCACAGGCGTGAGGGGGAGCGTAGACCCCTACCGCACAGGCTCCAGGTCATACAACTGCAGTTTATCATACTCCGGGTGCACTACCCGCGGAGGGGGTTCAGCCAGTTACTGCAGCGGCACCCCAGCCCAGGCCAGCTGTGGACGGTGATCCGTAGAAGTTGTTAGACAGATGGACCAGGTTGCACCCTCCAGTCTTCGGGGGTGAGCGTCATGAGGATGCCCAGGATTTCATTGACAGGTGCAGGGATAGACTGCACAACATAAGGATATTGGAGTCGCATGGAGTCGACTTCACTACTTTTCAGCTGGAGGGAAGGGCCCGTAGATGGTGGAAGTCTTATTACTTAGCAGGCCAGCAGGCGCTCCTCCCCTCACTTGGGGTTAGTTCACTCAGTTGTTCCTTGATCGGTACATTCCACGCTCTGAGAGGGAAGAGCTGCATCATCAGTTTGAGTATCTGGAGTAGCGTCATATGTCAGTGACCGACTATGAGGCGAGGTTCTCTGAGTTGTCTCGCCATGCACTCATGATACTCCCTACAGAGGCAGAGAGAGTGCGAAGGTTTGTTGCGGGGTTACATCCCACTATCCGGTCGGGTATGGCTCGTGAGGTAGAGATGGGCACTGGATATCATCTAGTACTTGAGATTGCCAGCAGGATTGAGGGTTACCGTTTGAGGGGTAGAGAGCAGATGCAGCAGGATAAAAGGGTCAGATTCTCAGGAAAGTTTAGAGGCGCCCCAGCCAGGGTCAGAGGTCACTTTGGGAGGGGTCAGCCCAGTAGGCTCCCAGTTCTAGCACCACCACCAGCTCGGGGTGCTCCAGCGCGCTCCTATTTCAGCGCCATGTAAGAGATTTCTCACCCGCCAACTATTCAAGGTTCATCCAGTGGGTATTCAGGTCCTCCGGAGTCTTTCAGTTCTTATTCCACTGCTATGCCGGAGAGTTCTTACCACCCCCCGGCTATTCAGGCTTCTTCTAGTGAACCTTCTGGTATTCAGGGTCAGCCATCCGGATAGCAGGCTGCCATACCATGTTGTTTTGAGTGCGGGGACGCAGGCCACATGCGGAGATACTGCCCCAGGCTTAGGGGCAAGTCAGTACAACAGGGGCAGCAGCCCATGACTCCAGCACCAGCGGCCCAGCCGCCTAGAGGTGGAGAGAAGAGTGGTAGAGGCCGTTCCAGGGGTAGATTCCAGACAGGGAGAGGTCAGCCAGCTACTACTCAGTCAGTTGGAGGCCAGACAGCCAGTGCTCCAGCTAGATTCTATGCTCTTCCAGCCAGGCCAGATGCATTGGCCTCATATGCCGTTATCACAGGTATTATTTCCATCGGCAGTAGAGATGCATCGGTATTATTTGATCCAGGGTCTACTTATTCATATCTATTGTCTTTGTTTGCTCGTTTCCTGGCTATTTGTCTTGAGCGTTTGGGTGTTCCTGTTCATGTGTCCACTCCCGTGGGTGATTCTGTGGTTGTGAATCGGGTCTACCGGTCTTGTGTGGTTACTATCTGTGGTTATGAGACCATAGCAGACCTCCTGTTGCTTGATATGCTTGATTTTGAGGTCATTCTAGGCATGGATTGGTTCTCCCCATAACACGCCATCCTTGATTGTCATGCCAAGACTATTTCTCTAGCGATGCCAGGGTTGCCGAGATTGGAGTGGAAGGGTTCCACAGCTGATACGCCTAGCAGGGTCATTTCTTTCCTGAAGGCTCAGCGCATGGTGGAGAAGGGGTGTTTGGCTTATTTAGCTTATGTGCGAGACGCCACCGCAGAGTCTCTGACGATTGATTCAGTGCCAGTAGTCCGAGAGTTTGTCGATGTTTTTCCTTCTGATCTTCGTGGCATGCCTCCGGATCGTGATATTGATTTCCGTATTGACTTGGCTCCAGGCACTCAGCCTATATCTATCCCACCGTACCGTATGGCTCCTAAGGAGCTGAAGGAGCTGAAGGAGCAGTTATAGGAGTTGTTAGCAAAGGGGTTTGTTAGGCCCAATGTATCGCCTTGGGGTGCACCAGTGCTATTCGTAAAGAAGAAGGATGGGACTATGCGAATGTGCATTGATTACCGCCAGTTGAACAAAGTCACCATCAAGAACAAGTATCTATTGCCCTGCATTGATGATTTGTTTGATCAGTTGCAGGGTGCTAGGGTGTTCTCTAAGATCGACTTGAGGTCAGGGTATCATTCGTTGAAGATTCGGGATTCGGATGTTCCGAAAACTGCATTCAGGACTAGGTATGGCCACTATGAGTTTCTGGTGATATCATTTGGCTTGACTAATGCTCCAGCGGCATTTATGGACTTGATGAACAGGGTTTTCAGGCCCTATATTGATTCCTTTGTTATCGTCTTCATTGACGACATCTTGATATACTCACAAAGCCTGGGGAAGCACGAGCAGCATTTGAGAGTAGTGCTTCAGACCTTGCGAGAGCAGAAGCTTTATGCTAAGTTCTCCAAGTGCGAGTTTTGGCTAGAGTCAGTAGCATTCCTGGGGCATGTAGTGTCAGGAGAGGGTATTAAAGTGGATCCCAAGAAGATTGAGGTAGTTCAGAGTTGGTCACGTCCTACTTCAGTGACCTAGATCAGGAGTTTCTTGGGGTTAGCAGGTTATTACCAGCGATTTGTGCAGGGCTTTTCATCTATTGCATCACCTCTGACCAGATTGACCCAAAAGGGTGCTCCATTCTGTTGGTCCGATGATTGTGAGGAGAGCTTCCAGAAGCTCAAGACGGCTTTGACCACGGCACCAGTTCTTGTATTGCCTTCCGGTTTCGGGATGTATACAGTGTATTGTAACGCTTCTCGTGTTGGCTTGGGATGTGTATTGATGCAGGAGGGGCGAGTTATTGCATATGCTTCACATCAGTTGAAGGTTCATGAGAAAAATTACCCTGTGCACGATCTAGAGTTGGTGGCGATTGTTCATGCTCTTAAGATATTGAGGCATTATTTATATGGAGTGTCATGCGAGGTTTATACAGACCATCGCAGCTTGCAGCATCTGTTCAAGCACAGGGATCTTAATTTGAGACAGCGCAGGTGGCTTGAGCTACTAAAGGATTATGACATTACCATTCTTTATCATCCAGGCAAGGCAAATGTGGTCGCGGACGCCTTGAGTAGGAAGGCGGAGAGTATGGGTAGCTTGGCATTCATTCCTGCTGAGATGAGACCATTAGCTTTGGACATTCAGTCTTTAGCTAACAGACTTGTGAGATTGGATATTTCAGAGCCCAGCCGGGTTCTAGCATTTGTGGTTGCTCAGACTTCATTATTGGAGCAGATTAAGGTACGACAGTTCGATGATCCACATTTGGCGGTTCTCATAGAGATGGTACTTCAGGGAGGTTCCAAGGATATTTCTATTGGCGAGGATGGTGTGTTACGGCTTTAGGGCCGTGTATGTGTCCCTAATGTTGGTGGCTTGCGAGAGAGGATTCTAGAGGAGGCCCACAGTTCGAGGTACTCCATCCATCCGGGTGCCACGAAGATGTATCGTGACTTGCAGCACTACTGGTGGCGGAGGATGAAGAGGGACATAGTGGGGTATGTTGCTAGATGTTTGAATTACCAGCAGGTCAAATATGAGCACCAGAGGCCAGGTGGCCTGCTTCAGCAGATGCCCATTCCGAAATGGAAATGGGAGCGCATCACCATGGATTTCATGGTTGGGTTGCCGCGGACTCAGCGGAAGGTTGATTCAGTGTGGGTTATTATGGATAGGTAGACTATGTCGGCCCACTTCATTCCAGTGGCGACTACTTAGACGGCGGAGAGGTATGCCTAGATTTACATTCAGGAGATAGTTAGGCTGCACGGTGTGCTGGTTTCCATCATAAAAGACAGGGGCTCTCAGTTCACTTCCTATTTCTGGAGAGCTGTTCAGAGTGAGTTGGGGACCTGCATAGAGCTTAGCACGGCATTCCATCCTCAGACCGACGGGCAGTCGGAGCGGACAGTTCAAATTTTAGAGGATATGCTTCGAGCATGTGTGATTGACTTTGGAGGGCAGTGGGATCAGCTCTTACCCTTGGCGGAATTTGCATATAAAAACACCTATCAGTCTAGCATAGAGATGGCCCCGTACGAGGCATTATATGGTCGGCGTTGTCGTTCTCCTATCGGGTAGTTTGAGCCTGGTGAGGCTAAGTTGCTTGGTACAGATTTGGTTCAGGATGCCTTGGATAAGGTAAAGTTGATTCAGGAGAGGCTCTGCACAGCTCAGTCCAGGTAGAAGAGTTACGCGGATCAGAAGAGTTACGCGGATCAGAAGACACGCGATGTATCATTCACGATTGGCAAGAAGGTTCTCTTGAAAGTCTCGCCAATGAAGGGCATTATGAGGTTTGGGAAGAAGGGCAAGCTGAGCCCAAGGTTTATTGGCCCCTTTGAGGTGTTGAGGCGAGTTGGAGAGGTTGCCTACGAGCTTGCTTTACCTCCCAGTTTATCAGTAGTTCATCCAGTCTTCCATGTATCGATGCTTCGGAAGTATCATGCCGACTATTCACATGTGTTGGATTTCAGCACCATTCAGTTAGATGGGAGCTTGGGCTACGAGGAGGAGCCAGTTGCCATTGTTGACAAGCAGGATCGCCAGTTGAGGTCCAAGATGATTTCTGCGGTAAAAGTCCAGTGGAGGGGCCAACCGGTCAAGGAGGAGACCTGGAGTCCGAGGAGGACATGCGGAGCCGATATCCCCACTTATTCAGCAGTCCAGGTACTTTTCTATGTCCGTTTGAGGACGAACGTTTGTCTAAGAGGTGGAGAATGTAACGACCCGACTGGTCATTTTGCATTTTTTGAACCCCGTTCCCTTAAATAAAACTTTCCATACTTGCTTTAGCTAATTTATGACTTGCGGAGACGGGTGGTTCGGAAGTTAGAAGAGTTTTGGGGAAAAATAAGTCTAGTTGCTTCTTTAAGTTCCTTTAAAAAGGCCAAGTTTGACTTCGGTCAACAATTCGGGGAAACAGAACCGGAATCGTGATTTGACAATTTCTGAGGGTCCGTGGGAAAATATGGGACCTGGGCGTATGCCCGGAATCAAATTTCGAGGTCCCTAGCCCGAGTAATGAATTTTTATGTGAAATTGTTAATTTAAAGTTTCAAAGATTTAAATAAACTAAGAAATTATTATTTTCCTAGGTATCGAGTTCAGATTTCGATTCCGAAACTTGGTACTAGTCCGAAATATCATTTACGACTTGCCTGTAAAATTTGGTGTCAATCCGAGTAGTTTAAGGGCGCTTTGACCCGTTAGGAGGAAATTTAGAACATGAAGGTTCAATGATTTGAATCATTTGGTTTTGGGGTTGATTCCTTGATTTAGCGTTGTTTTAAGTGTTTCGAGGGTTCGAGTAGGTCCGCCTCGTGATTTCAGACTTGTCGGTATGTTCGGGCGGGGCTCGGGTGCTCCGAGCGTCAAATAGTCGAGGATCGAGTGAAGTTGAAAACTTAGAAAAGGCTTTATATCTGCTGCTTCTGTCATAACCGCTTCTGCGGCTCTTGGACCGCAGAAGCAGTCGCTTTATTGCAGAAGCAGAAAGGGGTCTAGTCCTGGGAAACCGCAGAAGCAGCCCAGGGACCGCAGAAGCGGTTCCGCCTATACGGCCCCCAGACTGCAGAAGCGGTCGATCCCCAATTTCCAAAAGCCACAGGAGCGGCCATTTTCCGCAGAAGCGGAATTACTTCCGCAGATGCGACAATAGCTGGGGACAGAAGGGTTCATTTAATACGAGCTCAAGCTCATTTCTTTCACATTTCTCTCAACACTTAGGCAATTTTGGTGA
>MU717301.1:57383-70009 GCA_026770625.1 Nicotiana glauca | reverse complement strand
TTTTTTTTAAGGATTGGTCGGGCTTGCCTAGCCTTGCGGTCGGGCGCCATCACGACCGGGAATTGGGTCGTGACAGAGGGGTGCCTAACACCTTCCCCTCAAGATAATTTCTAACCCTTACCCAAACTTTGGTTCTTCAAACTCAAACCCCTTCCTAGTGTCCTAATGCACTTTAATCATTAGGTGGCGACTCTTCAAGTTCAAAAACCCAAATCCCAAAAGCGAACTAGTTGTCCTCCCAAATATCGTAAATCCAATTTTGCCTTTAAAAGAAAAAGGGGGCATCAACAGCATGGCGACTCTGCTGGGGATATTCTTTAGGCTTTTACCACTTCATGTTATTTTTGACTTTATTGCTTTTATTTAATGTCTTTATCTCTCTTCTACTTCGAAACTGACTTGTGTCTTTGTTTTCTTTTCTTTAATGCTTTTACCACTTTCCTTCAATACCGTTGTATTTATGAGCAATTATTGTAATCATTAAAATTATTATAATCATTACTTTATGAACATGCAAATACGTGACAACTTGTTTCATTCTTGTAATTGCATATTCAACATCATATTCCACTCGTGCTAAACAAAATACCATAGAAACTCTTATAATGAGTGGTTGTGCCTTTCCGATATTATCACCCCCTAAATTTGGCAAAGGTTTATTTACGGTAAAACCAATCAATCAGCGGTGCAGTCGACGGTTCCGTGCCTTTCCCTCTTGAGTTGTCTACTCAAGGATAACAGTCTAATACCTCATAGAAACCTTACTCTATTTAATTGTGGATGCATCATGATCAAACCTATCTGAGTCAGTTATGGTGTCCACATAATTACTCTTTAAGATAGCCTTGTCCAAAGTCCACTAGGTTTCCTTGAAACCCAAACGGACACCACCATATTCTGTGCATTTATTTGGAGAACTAAATGCCATTTATGCTAATTATTGATTTAAATAAGTCGATTCCGGTGGGTAGGGGTCTAACACTTTGTTTTGCAAAAAATGAGGCACGAAGTCCCCAGATTCGGCATGGTCGCCAACAAATATTTGGAGCATAGTGGAGCTGGAAAGGAAATTCATCCAGACGATTGAAAATTGCTAGAACGTAGAAGGAAAAAAAGTAGGACACTTGGCTAGAGCCTAATTGCTGCTGGGATTGCGTGAGCTAGGAGAAGTTGTTCGATGGAGCTAAAGATGCCGAGTCTGGAGAAGGTTCTTCCGGGACCAAGTAGTTAGGATTCTTTTCTTTTGCTTTAAATATGTAATAAGGCCAATGGCCATTAGTGACATTTTTATTTCCTGCAATTTTTAGTATCGTTTTGGGATTCATCTTATTTTTATCAATAAAATGAGGCATTTAGCATTATAAGTTCTCCAAATCAACTTGTCGCTAGGCCTACCTCGAGCACAACGAGGCTCCCAAATTAGGACACAATTTATATTCTTGCACTATGTGTTTAAATATTGCAACGTTTTCTTCTCACAATCCACACTAACTTGTTACCTTTTTTTACTTTTTTTTATTCCCCTTCCCCAAAAGGTTAGTTCGTGCACTCTGGCATCGTCATCTTACTCCACAAGATCCAAGGGCCCTCCACCTCCTACTCCTCCGAGTCCTATCAGAAATAAGAACAAGGAAAAAATGGAAGATTTGAGCAACATCAGGAAAGAGAACTCAGTTGAAAGGGTAGAGGTTCCCCATGGTATTAAGGTTTCCAAGGAAAGTGCCTCCCAGCTCGAACAGAAGTTATTTGAAATTTCAGGAAGAACTGGACCAAGTTCGGAATTTGGCAAGCTTGTCATTTTCCCTCACTACCCCAGATCCACACCTCCTCAAAACATCCTAAAACCACAAAACCAATCTGCTCACCACCACCACTGCAACACATGCCACACTTCAAGCAACACCCCACTGCTCATCCCCAAACCACAAAATTCCATAAATGATCATCCCCACAACACCCCCACCTATGTGAAAACCATACCGCAATATACTCAACCTATTTCAAGCACGCTGGAGTCTGATGACAAAGACTCTATTATCAAGAATCTGGCCGCAGAACTCAAGAAGCTGACTAGCCGAGTCCAAGGTGTTAAAGGAAACGAAGGTATCGAGGGGCTGAATTATGAGGACCTTTGCATTTAGCCAGATGTCGAACTTCCTGAGGGGTACAAACCTCCCAAGTTTGAAATGTTTGATGGCACAAAGGATCCCAGAGTCCATTTGAGGACGTACTGCGATAAGCTGGTTGGAGTCGAAAGAGATGAAAAGATTCGCATGAAGCTCTTTATGAGAAGTCTGAAAGGGGGTGCTCTATCTTGGTACATTAGCCAAGACCCCAAGAAGTGGACAAATTGGGTAGGTATGGCGTCCGATTTCATTCTGCAAGTATGCTACTCGTTGGAGATCAGAAGCTGCTACGGTCAGGCCGGCTTTAGAAGAAGAACAAATGAACAGGTTTTTCGTCCGGGCTCAAGACCGACAGTTTTATGAGAGGTTGATGTTTATTGAAGGCCAGAAGTTCTCCAACATCATCAAGCTAGGAGAGAGGATCGAGGAAGGCATTAAAAGTGGTATGGTCACTAACTTTGAAGCATTGCAGGCCACCAACAAGGTTTTACAGTCTGGCAGCGCATCCAAGAAAAGGGATGTGAGTTCCATGATGGTTACACAGAGAACGAAATCCCCAATAAAATACCAAGCCTACCCGATATCTCCTCTCACATATCAACCTACCCCAAATTACCAAGCACCATCGCCCTCTTACCAAGCTCCACCACCTACTTACCAATCATCTCCACCCCTCACTTATCAACCTACCTCACCAAGATATTCCCAACCCGCACCCGTCTACCAAGCCTATAATGCTCAGCCCTCTCACTATCAATCACCGCCCACACGCCAAAACTTCCCTAGACCGCGACCTAACTTCGACCGTAGACCTCCCAAATAATACACCGCCATCGCCGAATCAATCGACCAACTGTACGAAAGGCTCAAAGCTGCTGGTTATGTCACCCTATCCCTGCCATAACTCCAGAAAATCCTTCCTAATAGGTAAACAACAAAACATGTGCATACCATTCCAACATGTAGGGGTATACCATTGATGAATGCCGCTATCTGAAGGATAAAATCCAAGCTTTAATTGACAACAAGATTATTGTGGCGAAGGAACCTGCTCCTAATGTCCGTAACAACCCCCTGCCCGACCACAAAGGTAGAGGCGTTCACATGATAGAGATAGAAGATGATTGGAACCCCCAAAGGATCGATCGGATTGATTATTGGAGATGACGAGCCAAAGAAACCAACTATCACACTTAATTCGATTGTAGTCCAGATCCATCCTTCTGGAGACGCTAAAGTGAACATGTCCATACCACTTGAGTTCGAGGCACCTTCTTCTGCAAAGGCGCCAGGACCGATTAAGGTCGAGTTTGGATCCCCAAAGGCACCTGTACCATTTGAAGTTGTTGTGTTACCTCCCAAAGCAAGGGTACCCATTCATGTGGCTATGTCAACCATAGAACCATTCCATACGAAGGCCATTCCTTGGGATTACACCACCGAGGCGAGAAGGAAAGGGAAAACCAAATCTGGAGTAGCAATTGCAGCAAAGGTATGACCAGAACCAACAGGGTTTATACTCCAGAACATCTAGCTGAGTCCAGCAAGCAAGCCTCTGGACGACCAACCATCACTGAAACTGGGCCCGATGATCTCTGGAGGAAGATACAAGCAAAGGAGTACTCGGTCATTGATCAACTGAATAAAACACCGGCACAGATCTCCATCCCAGCTCTGCTGCAAAGCTCCGACGCACATAAGAATGCGTTGATGAAAATAATGAGTAAGGCATATGTACCCAACAGCATAACTGGAGAAGAAATGGCAAACATGGTAGGGCAAGTATTGGAGAGTCATAAAATCACTTTCCACGAAGATGAGCTGCCGCCAGAAGTGCTAAGCCACAACAAAGCATTGCACATCACTGTACAGTGCAAGGATTATTTCATCACCAGAATTCTGATTGATGGAGGGTCCAGCCTCAATATTTGCCCAATGGTAACTCTCAGAACATTGTGGAAGAGCCTGCATGAGATCAAGGATGGATCCATCAATGTCAAAGCTTTCGATGGTTCCCAAAGGTCCACTATTGGGGAAATAAGTTTTTGTCTACAAATGGGATCGACTTGGTTCGACGTTGACATTCAAGTAATAGATGTCCCATCATCTTACAACTTGCTTCTAGGACAACCTTGGATTCATGCTGTTGGGGCTGTAGCATCAACCCTGTATCAGGCAGTAAAGTTTGAGTGGAATCACCAAGAGGTGATTATTTATGGCGACGATAGGAATCCCATATACAACCATCAGACCATCCCAGCAATCGGAGGAAGAAGGAAAATAGGCGGAGAAACCTTCCACCACATTGAGCGGGTCAACGCCATGGATAAGGATAAATGGTGGGATAACAAGATTGAAAGTATACTGAATTGGAGCGGATATGAACCTGGCAAGGGACTCAGCAAGAACCTCCACGGAATCACCAAACCTATCAAGTTGAAGAAACATGGTACCACTTTTGGTTTGGGATATGAATACACTTGGGAGGAGTTCAACAATTGGTCTCCACCATGGCGCATTCCCTACTACCCACTGGAGCATCCGATACCTCGCTTGGAGCAGACTTTCCAGCCAGCATATGTCATATATGGGTCAAAAGAAAAGGAAGCATTGGCGGCAATGAGGAATCTATTTTTAGAAGATGACAACATGGACTATTGTGTCATTTTTGAGGAGGAAGGGGAGTAAGGCCCTTCCATACAAGCTGTGAGCCGAGGAGAATGCCTCAATAATTGGTCCATCAAAACCACCGGAGCCCGGAGAGCTTTGGGGTAGCAAGGCTAAACAAAGCACCATGTATTACCTTTTACTTTTTCGCTAGTTGATTTTCTTTCCGCATTTTTTTAATTTCAAAATAAGAGCTTCAATGTTCAAAACAATTATGAAATTTATCAAAGCATTTCAGTTTCTTATAAATCTTGCTCTTATTATTTTTCTATCGTTTACTTTATTTACACAGCATTACTATTACTTATCTTGATGAATCGACGATTGTGACTTGCAACGAGATAATGCAACAAACGAAAATAGACTCAGAAGAGGGTGATATACCAGAGAGGTCGTTAAAGAGGTTGAGTATTTTGAGAATAGGCCTAAGTCTAACTTGGACGAAACTGAGTTTGTCAACTTGGGGGATACACAGAATGTCAAGGAAACGCGCATCAGTGTTCATCTGTCACCATCAAAAAAGGAAGAGTACACGGAATTCCTAAAAGAATACGAGGACATATTTGCTTGGTCGTATGATGATATGACCGGTATCAGTACATCCATTGTAGCTCACAAGTTGCCAAATGATCCAACATGTTCCCCGGTAAAGTAGAAGCTCGGGAAGTTCAAAGCTGACATGAGTTTGAAGATCAAGAAAGAAGTCACCAAGCAAGTCAAAGCCAAGGTTCTCAGGGTAGTAGAGTATCCAACATGGTTAGCCAACATTGTACCAGTACCGAAGAAGGACGGGAAAGTTGGAGTCTGTGTCAACTACCGGGATCTCAACCGGGCCAGTCCAAAAGACGACTTCCCCTTGACAAACATACACATTCTAATTGACCACTGCGCCAAGCAAGAGCTGCAGTCATTTGTTGATTGTTTTGTTGGGTATCATCAGATATGGATGGATGAGGAAGACGCTGAGAAAATAGCTTTTATGACGCATGGGGGATGTATTGTTACAAAATAATGCCGTTTGGATTAAAGAATGATGGGGCCAACTACATGAGGGCCATGACTACTATTTTCCATGACATGATACATAAAGAGATCGAGGTATATGTAGATGATGTCATCATCAAATCCAAGAAATCCACTGGCCACATGGAAGATCTGAGGAAGTTCTTCAACAGACTAAGAAGGTACAATCTAAAACTGAATCCCGCCAATTGTGCATTCAGGTTTCCTACCGAAAAACTACTTGGATTCATTGTAAGTCGACGAGTAATAGAACTGGATCCATCAAAGTTTAAAACCATTCAAGAATTACCACCGCCGAAGAACAAGAAAGATGTGATGAGTTTCCTCGGGAGACTCAACTATATCAGCAGGTTCATAGCTCAGTCCACTGTTATTTGTGAACCGATCTTTAAAATGTTGAAGAAGGATGCAACTACTAAATGGACTGATGATTGCCAGAAAGCCTTTGATAGAATCAAGGAATACTTGTCAATGCCGCCAGTTTTGGTTCCGCCCGAACCAGGTAGACCTCTATTGCTCTACCTTGTAGTATTGGATGGGGCATCCGATTGTGTTTTGGGACAACATGATAAAATGGGGAGAAAGGAGCAGGCCATCTACTATCTCAGCAAGAAGTTCACCCCGTACGAGGCCCGGTATTCCCTATTGGAATGCACCTGTTATGCTCTGACTTGGGTAGCTCAGAAATTCAGGCATTATTTCTGTGCATATACCACTTACCTTATATCAAGAATGGATCTGCTGAAATATATCTTTCAGAAGCCCATGCCCACTGGCAAACTAGCCAAGTGGCAAATCCTGCTAAGCGAATTTGACATTGTCTACGTATCTCAGAAGGCAATCAAAGGACAAGCCTTGGCAGATCATCTCACCTAGAATCTCGTGGATGGATAATACGAGCCTCTAAAGACGTATTTTCCTAACGAGGAGGTATCTTTCATAGGAGAAGATATTGTAGAATCCTATGGTGGATGGAGAATGTTTTTCGACGAAGCAGCAAATTTTAAAGGAGTTGGTATATGAGCAGTCCTAGTATCAGAAACCGGTCAGCATTATCTGGTGTCTGTGAAGCTCAGATTCCCATGCACCAACAACATGGCCGAATACGAAACCTGCATCTTAGGGCTCAAGCTGGCCATTGATATGAACATTCAGGAGTTACTAGTGATTGGGGATTTAGATTTGCTCATACATCAGGTCCGAGGAGAATGGGCAACCAAGAACTCCAAGATACTCCCTTATCTGCATCATGTACATGAGTTGAGGAAGAGGTTCGCAAAGACAGAATTTTAGCATGTCCCTAGAGTCCAGAATGAGTTTGCCGACGCATTGGCTACTCTATCGTCTATGATTCAACATCTAGATAAGAACATCATAGATCCTATTCCGATAAAGATCATGATAAACCAACTTATTTTGCTCATGTCGAGGAAGAAGCAGACGGAAAACCATGGTTCCATGACATCAAGGAGTATTTGACAACAGGAGGATATCCGGAACTTGCAAATACTACTCAAAAATGCACACTTCGGAGGTTATCTAACAACTTCTTTCACAGTGGAGGAGTCTTGTACAGGAGGACTCCCAATTTGGGATTACTAAGGTGTGTCGAAGCAAAGGAAGCATCCAGGTTGTTGGAAGAAGTTCATGCAGGGACCTACGGTCCACATATGAATGGTTTTGTCCTAGCAAAGAAGATACTCCGGGTGGGATATTTTTGGATGACTATTGAAACGGACTGCATCCAGTACGTCCAAAAGTGCCATCTTTGTCAGATATATGCAGACATGATAAAAGTGCCTCCAAACGAGCTTACTGCAACAAGCTCGCCATGGTCGTTTGCCACTTGGGGAATGGATGTTATCGGACCTATCGAGCCTGCCGCATCAAACGTGCACAGGTTCATTCTAGTGGCAATTGATTATTTCACCAAATGGGTTGAAGCAGCATCATACAAGGCAGTGACTAAGAAAGTTGTGGCAGACTTTGTCTGCGATCGTATCGATTGTCGGTTCGCCATCCCAGAGTCGATCATTACTGACAACGGTTCCAATCTCAACAGTGACCTGATGAAAGCAATGTGTGAAACATTCAAAATCAAACACAAGAATTCTACAGCCTACTGACCTCAGATGAATGGAGCTATAGAAGTGGCCAACAAAAATATGCAGAAGATACAGAGGAAAATGATAGAAAAACATAAGCAGTGGCACGAGAAGCTATCATTTGCTTTGTTGGGGTACCGCACCACAGTTCGCACATCAATCGGAGCAACTCCCCATATGTTGGTTTATGGTACAGAAGCAGTCATCCCCGCCGAGGTTGAAATTCCCTCCTTGAGGATTATGCAGGAAGCGAAACTTGACGACGCAGAATGGGTAAAAAGTCGCTACGAGCAGCTAGCTCTTATAGATGGAAAAAGGATGAACACAGTTTGCCATGGTCAATTGTATCATAATAGAATGTCCAGAGCCTTCAATAAAAGAGTCAAGCCGAGACAGTTTACACCAGGACAGCTGGTGTTGAAGAAAGTATTCCCACATCAAGATGAAGCCCAAGGAAATTTCTCTCCCAACTGGCAAGGTCCGTACATGGTTCACCGGTTCTAACCGGAGGAGCCCTCATACTTGCAGAAATGGACGGAGAAGTTTGGCCAAAGCTGATCAATTCAGATGCGATAAAGCGATAGTATGTGTAACCATTATGATTTGTTTATGATATAAATTAAACTACGTCTGACCTGATTCCCGTTTAAGAGGGGATACGTAAGCAGCCTTATGGGTTCCGTCACAATTCAATAAAATTTCCATTTCCCCCCGCAATTGGAAATTGGGGCAGAATTTTGAAGAGGAGCCTCAAAATTCCAAAGTTGATCTTCAACCAGTCATCGCACGTAGCCGTCGGAAGCACCAACCCAGTAAACTGGGGCAGAATTTTGAGGAGGATCCTCAAAATTCCGAAGAGAGAGGTTGCAATGTCTTGAATCGCATCGCAGTCGTCGGTTCAACTAAAAGAAAACTATTTTTTTCTACATGATTACGTTACATTTTTTACTAAATCATGCTTGTTCGTTATCAAAATTTTTTTGTTTAGCAACGCTACATCAAGAATACGCACAGTATCACCGAAACAAAGGCCGAGCAGGACGAGCAAAGTCCATGGGGATACGAACTAACCTTCCCCTCTTTTACAAAACTCACGATTTTTCTTTGGATGCAGGCACTCAAGTCGTAACATCATCAGATATCTATGCACTCATACAACTCTCAGAATCATCACCTAGTTACAATTGCTATCCGTATACGATATCCTCAGTAGCCACAATATAGCAATCGACTATCAGCTATAAATCTATAAGCTAAGAGATTTTGCCATTACTTGCCTTTTACATTTCTCTACATTGCATAAGACTACCTTTCTGCCTTCCATGAATAAGCATTGTCTCCATCTGCATTTCTCTGCATTGCATAAGGCTACCTTTTTGGCTTCCGAGACTAAGCATTGTCTCCATCTGGATTCATAAGGCTACCTTTCTGCCTTCCGAGACTAAGCATTGTCTTCATCCGTATTTCTCTGTATTGCATAAGGCTACCTTTCTGCCTTCCGAGACTAAGCATTGTCACCATTAGCATTTCTTTGCATTACATAAGGATACCTTTCTGCCATTCGAGACTAAGCATTGTCTCCATCTGCATTTCTCTGTATTGCATAAGGCTACCTTTCTGCCTTCCGAGACTAAGCGTTGTCTCCATCTGCATTTCTCTATGTTGCATAAGGCTACCTTTCTGCCTTCCGAGACTAAGCATTGTCTCCATCTACATTTCTCTGCATTGTATAAGGCTACCTTTCTGCCTTCCGAGACTAAGCATTGTCTCCATTTGCATATCTCTGTATTGCATAAGGCTACCTTTCTGCCTTTCGAGACTAAGCACTGTCTCCATCTGCATTGCATAAGGCTACTATTCTGCCCTTCGAGACTAAGCATTGTCTCTGTCTTACAGGGCCGAAACATTGCCACTTTATCTCTCTTTACATCAGCTGAAATATCGCCACTTTGTTTCAATCTCGCATCGGGTGAAAGATCGCCACTTATATTTTACACTTAGCATCGGCTGAAATATCGCCATTTTTTATTTATGTCTTTACATCGGCTGAAATACCGCCACTTCGTTTAAATCTCGCATCGGCTAAAATATCACCATTCTGTTTAAAACTTTACATCGGCTGAAATATCGCCATTTTTATTTTAAGTCTTGCATCGGCTGAAAGATCACCACCTTCTGCATTTCATGGGCTGAAAGATCGCCAAGTTATCCAAAGGCGTCATTGTTCGGAGGCACCATTTTCATAGCCGAGAACGCCATGCCATGGCTTGAGGACCTCACTTTTATCTTTTGCATATCATTATTCAAAGGCATCATGGTTCGGAGGAATCATCTCATAGCCCGAAAATATCATTTCATAGCCCGCAAATTCTTACTAAATGTTTCATGGCCCAGGACACCATAGTCCGAGGACGTCATCCTAACTGTCCAAAGACAGCATTCATGGTCCAACGGAAACTTGCATCATGTTTTAAATTTATGCACAACATATGTGCTCGTGTTGTTATTTGCAGGTAAATCAACTAGCAACGACCGTGTCAGCAGGAGCGATCCCGCTCCAATTTCCGCAGCTCTTTTAAACCCGTAGCAATACTACCCCAATCCAAATATCTCGTCCGGCATGTTCCGTCGGCGGGCCCTGAACTACATATGGCATGATTCCTATAAGACCAGGGATATGTAGGCAGCTCAGGAACGAGAGCTCGGTCAAAACTTTTCAAATCATTTCTTTCGGTAAAAATTGGCCATCATATCTTTACCCAACAACTCTTTCATCCTTCTCGAGTAAAGAGGGGCAACTGTTGATACCCAATTTTTCCCTGTATAATTTTTACACTCAAGATATTCTCAAAATAGTGTGTATGCACATATAAGCATGCCCAAGAGTTTTGCTATTTTTTTTCCTAATTTTTAAGATTTTTAAAAATCAATTTACTATCTATTTTAGCAGTATAAAATCCAATAATTATTCCTAGATTATCATTTTTATTTCCATTCTCATATTTACACCAAGATATAATTCAGGTAATTTTTGCATATTTTTACAAATTTATTTGGTATTTTGTAAGTTAAATTGCATAAATTGCAATTATAGCCTATATTACAATTAATAGCATTTTTATAATTGTAAAATCATTTCCAGTATTTTAGATTAATATTTATACGTTATTAATTAGTTTAGTACTTTTAATTTATTTTTAAAATTATTTTAACTATTTTATATAAAATAAAAGAGGTAAATTGGCTATTTAACACATAGCCCTTTATTGTTTCAATTTTAGCCCAATTTAACCCCACCTCTATCAGATTTAATTAGACCCAATTGAAAAATACGCAAACAAATCCACTCCAGCCCAATATCTAAACCAACCCGGCCCAGCTCCGAATTAATATGAGCCGTTGATCAAATAAGATCAACGGCCCAGATTATTATTCCTTAATTAAACTCTAACCTACCCCCATTTGACCCCTCATTTTTTGAGACCAGTCTCTCTCTCTCTCTCTATCTGTCTCTTCCTCTCCTCCTTCTCTCTAGAACCTTCTGGTTCCTCTTCTCCGATGACCTTTACCCTCTCTCCGGCCACCTCCAGCCTCGCCTCTTTCAACCACCAGCCGCCTTGGAGCCTTATCCCGCCGGTTCCTTCCATCCCTGAGACCCCATGAGTCTCCACCATACAAGACAGTAACTGAAGCCTTGCACGAGTTTGTTTCCGGCCTTTCTCCGATGGGTTTTCGTTCGACAGTGCTATAAACACCATTATTCTTGAGTTTCACAGCGAGGTTTCTCTTACTTCTCACTGGTTTCTTATGAAACCCTAATCTCGACCCAAACCTCTTGAATCTCTGCATTTCTAACGATTTTTAACTCACACCTTTATGCTTTGCACTACTCTCTACTCGATCTTTACGATAACTCAAGTTTTAAATGTTTTTGTTCCCTTTTTGAAACTAGGGTTTTTGAACCCCTTTTTAAAATCACTTTATTTTTTGATTTTGAGTAGTAATTCATGATTCTCAGTACTATTTCTAAACATTTTGCTTAAATCTGATGAAACCCTAGCTTTATATGTTTGTGTCTGTATCATTGCTCGTTTATGTGTTCTTCTGTGTTCTTCTCTGAGTTTCGTGCTCTTTACTTTAATTTTGTTGCTATTGTTTCATCCCCCTACCATTATATGTCCTTCGCTTAAGGTTTCTCTGATTATTTGCATGGTGATTTTATACTGATTCTTACAAACCCTCTTCGAGACTGTGATACTTGACTTATATTGTAATTCTGCATATTTTCCTTATGGTTTGGTATTTCGAATTGCTTCCTTAATTTGTGGGATACTTTCCTCGATTAATACTGATTTCCTAAGTTTTCAATCGCGTTCATTATTCTGAAAACTATTTTCCAGAATTAAAGTGGTATTTTGCCCTATATGTGGGCACAAATATGTTGATTGATTTACCTGACCTATTTCCCTAATTAGAGTATCATGTACCTAGTCTTTATCGCACACTTTATGCTATTCTGTTTCCTTATGTGATCATAACATGCTTTGTGGTTTCTTTCCTTTTAAATGACTGTTTATTTCCATTTGACTTTGATTTCTTAATTAAAGGGGAGTCCATATACTGATTGGATTATGATTGATGCTAGTTCCTTAATAAGGGACTGCTACCTTATTTGTTTACTCGTATTCAGTACTATAAGTAGCCC
>MU717301.1:43639-57052 GCA_026770625.1 Nicotiana glauca | reverse complement strand
CCCCCCACCCTTCTCTTTTTCAATAACAACAAACACATTGCATATCACAAACTACACACATCAATCACATTGCTCTCTCTTGTGTTATTTCTCTCTTTTTCTCTCTTGTGCTGTTGTTGCTCCCTGTTCCTGACTGTCGTTAGCCAGCTGAAAATCTAAGGCTAATATTGTTCTTATATTTGGCCTTTGCATTCTGTTGTGTTCTCTGATTACTGGTATGTTCTGATTAAATTTCATGCTCCAAACCAATGTGGTTATTACTACTTCAGTGTGTTCTATTCCTAGTTGTTTGCTACTTATGCTTCTGATGTGCAACATGTGATTGATTCCTTGTATGCATGTTGATACTTGCATGCTCATGACTATTGCTTGTTCCTAATCTTACCTTTTATGACTAATATGCTGTTACTATTTACTTTTATGTCTAAATCTAACTATTTCAAAGTTTCTTTAAACTATTTTAATTTTGTGTTTAGTAAGTTGGTATTAAGTCTCTGTATCCTTTGGTGATGTCTATGTGATCTATTTGTCCCCTTTGCTCATTATCCTTGTGTGCAACTCTCCAACTCTGTGTAAACTCTTTAAATTACCAATTTTCCTCTCCTTCCTACACTTCACACTACTCTTAGAGAATATGTTCTACCCCCTTCGTGTGAGCATTGCTTTGGGTACCTCTGAGTACTCACTGAACTTTGACACACAAGGCTGGTAATTCCACACTACACCTTCCTACATTCTACTAAGTGTTTGGGTATTGGTATTGGCCAGGGACCCCCAATGGGACCCCAGGGAGCTTTGCCACACCCAGACCATGACAAAGGTTGTGAAACTCAAAAAGAGTAAGGTTGGAAGACTAGGCCTGATTGAAGGCTCCCTATAGAATAACTTCTTATTTTGTTCTTTATTACTGTAATTCAGCTATCATTAGTTTGTAATAATCTGTAAACGAACGATTGGAGGCTGAATAGCCAATACGGGGGGGTGGGTGTTATGCATGCTTATAGGATTTTATTCACTTATCTGCGCGATAGACAACCTGTATAGGACATGCATCTCATTCGCTACAGATCCTGCTTTAGGTTCTTTACTTTCAGCCTGTTATCATGTTCATCTTGAAACCATGATCAGTTAATGACGAGCAAATAATTGTAATTTGCAAATAATTGTTGATGCATTCTCATTGGCATTTAGAAATCATATTTTAGGAACTCCTATGTGCATTAGACATCCTATTACTTAGGGTGTCATACTTGTCTGAGTTGCAATTGTCAAATGCCTGATTAGCATGCTTAACCTAATAATACAAGTACATGTAACTATTTGTGTACCTCTTTTGAAACTAAAAAAAGATCAAATAGGCATGTCCACTCTTTAAGATAATTAGACAATGCATACGACGTCTAGGAAAACTTTAGGCCTGATCATAATCGATTAATCATACTGTTACCAGTTTAAGACTAACAAGCCTTTTTAATTATGAACTCTGCCTCTCCCATTCTTGCTTTAAATCCCTGAAGTTCACTTTGTTTTTATTAAAAATCCTGCACTATCTGGAAACGATTTTGAAATGGTGCATCTATTTTGCTCTCACTGAGTTTCTGATTTCTTATGTTTTCAAACTACTGGGCTACCATTCTCTGCCCAGAATTGCACTATTTTACTTGCCCCGCACCTCGTTAAGCTACTGTTACTATTACATTTTTAAACCCTTCTTTAACGGTTCTTTTCACTAACTCAACTGTTTTTACCTATTCCTTTTTTTGTAAAAACTCCTATCTTTGAGACCTTGAATGTGTTTGAGATGTGCTAATTATGTGTTCACTTGTGGAGGGATCTGTGAGCCTTTATTTGTCTTTGTATGTTCCCTTATGTGCAGTCCTATCTGTTATGTATGTTGCTTAGCATTTTAGCCTTTAAACCTAAGGGTTCAGCCTAGTCCTTACCACATAGGAATAGTGGTCCTAAATACCCTCCAGGACTTATAGGACGGGACGGGTAATAGCACGCAACAATTAGTCATGACCAACTCATGCATTTAATAACCTTTACGGGGTGGGAAAGGTAGAATATGAAGATGATGACCGATGCGGTAATATCTCATGTAGCCCCTTTTCTAAGGAGCGATTACTTAATATTGCATTGATGTGATCCATATTAATCATAAACCTAGAACCTCTCTCCCTTTGTTTGCTTTCATCTCTTCTCGTAAAATTATTCAAATCTTTTTCATAAATTTCTGCCCTCCCTACTTACCTTCAAAAGTTTTTAACTTATTTGCAATGTTGTATATTTGAACCCTTGATTGTTTACTTGATTATGTGAAGTCACAATATAACATGGTCGGGAACCACACTAATGGATCTTAAGGGGTGCCTAAAACCTTCCCCTCAAGATAATTTCTAGCCCTTACCAAAACTCTGGTTCTTCAAACTCAAACCCCTTCCTAGTGTCCTAATGCACTTTAATCATTAGGTGGCGACTCTTCAATTTCAAAAACCCAAATCCCAAGTCGTAAACTCGATTTTTTCCTTTAAAAGAAAAAGGGGGCGTCGACACTGGTTAATGATTCTTGATCGCTTTTCAGCGTTTGTGCGGCCGATGATTTGGAGGTATGACCCAGTTAATTGTTATGGTAAGTTGTGGGAATGTGTCCCGCAAGAAGATTGTATAAGTGTGACGGGTAGTCACTTGATTGATTAAAGACTTAAACTAAGTATGAAGATTGTGATAATATCGTTGATTTGAGAATATATGCCTAGAGGGCACTCAATCTATTGAGTTATGGACTGCGGATGATTTCTCCGACTATGATGGATGTTCTCATGTGTTATGAGCGGAAAATGAGTTATTATGGACCTTTAAAGGGTAATTAGCCTAGTTCAATGCGATGTTTGAGGATGGATTCAAATGTGAATACGGGCTCTATATCAGGCCAAACGTGTTCATTTCAATAATGCACTCCTTATGGAGGAGTAGTCAGGGTGTTATTTCGTTATTAGATATTTCATGTAGTGATACGTTGCACTGTGTGAGTTGGGAGGCGTCTTGAGAAATTGCTTATGTGTTGAGGATCCGCGTAGAAATGATGTTATATGAGCAAAAAGGCTATTGAGATTCAGATTGTGTATCACACTTCAGTTGTGCTTGAGTTTTGTAGCTTATAGTGCTATATGTCCCCTCAGGGATGATATTATGCACTTAGCGTGCTTGCGACCAAACTTCGGTATTTTATTGTAATGAGAAAATTTAGCTCGATGTGCATCTCCTTACGTGAGATCTATGTGTAGATCGGGTGGCATACCTCCATGGGTATGTTATTTAGATCGAGTTGTGCGCCGCAACAGTGTGATGTTAAGTATAGTTTTCTATATGCTATTTTTGTATGCATTGCTTCCTATTTTCTAAGGAAAGTCCGTATTAGTGCGTGAGTTAGGTAATTCCTTCCAGAGTTCGTTTTCCTTTTGTATCGCGTTCGAACCGGTAGCCTATTGGCACATTGTAGCATCATATGAGACCTTTGGTCATGTCAGCATGGCTTATTGCCTAAGCAGTTTGTACTGGTGAGACAAGATCATTGAATTCGAGATCAGTGCAATCTGAGTAAATGAAGTATATTAAGGAGCTAAGACCACTGTTTGGTTTAGAATGAGGTGATAGTTCTTGCTAGGGTATAGACTCAATGAATTGTTGCTTCGGCAGTGGTTATGAATTTATACAGATCTCATTCGTTGTGTCAGTATTGTAAGAGTTAGAACAAGACCTATGTATGTCACATGGTGCAATGGGAGCATCAGATTCGTGGAATTTTGATTAATTGATCAAAGCATGTTATTGTGGTCCCATGAGTAAAGTGGTGCAAGTTGTTAATTCAGCTAAGGTATGCAGTCGTGTTTTGGTGCTATGTGTAGTTATTGATACAAGGAGCATATGTTGAAAATAGGTCGAGCATAGAATTCCAGATGTTGGAATTAGGCTCTAAGGCTTATCTGCTTGAATAAAAGGAAATATCTTCAGAATTGATCAAGCTAATGTGCTCAACTGAGTTGTGGTAGCACGGGAAGGTGCATGAGGTATTAAACAATGATTTCAGACTACTTCAATGCAGTTCTCAGCGCGTTCGAGGATGAACATATATTTAAGTGGGAGAGAATGTAATGACCCGACCGATTGTTTTGAGCCCTAGCACATCGTTCAGCAGTCTGAGGCCATGATCAGCTTCATTTCAGGTATTACGACTTGTACGCGTGGTCAGAATTGAGTTTCAGGAATTTCGGAGTTGATTTGGGAAGAGAATTCTCATTTTGGAAGCTTAAAGTTGAAAGAATTAACTAGGACGGGATTTTTGAGTAAACGACCTCAGAATTGAGATCTGAAGGTTCCAACCGCTTCGTATGATCATTTCAGACTTGAGCGTATACCCGGTTCGGGTTTTGGATAACCCGGGAGCATTTTGGCACCTATTATGGAAGTTAGCATTTTTGAAGAAATTTCATAAGTTTGGCTTGAAGTGAATTTCCATGTTATCGATGTCCGTTTGGAATTCTGAGTCTGTGAATAGCTCCGTATGGTGATTCTGGAGTTGGGAGTGCGATCGGAAGTGAATTCAAAGGCCTGTAGGTCATTTTGGAGTCATTTGGCTAGAGATAGAATTTGAAGGTTTTTGAGAAGTTTGATCGGAAGTGGAATTTTTGATATCGAGGTTGGAATTCAAATCCGGAAGTTGGAGTAGGTCCGTGACGTCGAATATGACTTGCGTGCAAAATTTTAAGCGAATTGGACGTGATTTGATAGGTTTGAACATTGAAAGTAGAAGTTTGAAATTTTAAAGTCCATAAAGCTTGGATTGGAGGTCGATTCATGATTGTAGCATTGTTTGATGTGATTTGAGGCCTCGAGCAAGTCCGTAATGTGTTTTGGGACTGGTTGGTATGATTCGTTGGGGTCCCAGGGGCCTCGGGTGGATTCCGGGTGGTTAACTGATCGAAATTTGGAATTTTGGATAGCTGAAGGGGTTTGGTTGCTGGTATAACCGCTTTTGTAGAGGACCGCAGAAACGGCCCCACAGAAGCGCTAAATTTAATCGTAGATGTGGTTTTGGGCTATTAGTAAAGGGACCGCAGATGCGTTTATTTTTTCGCAGATGCGGAACTGCACCTGCGGTGGAGAAGTCGCAGAAGCGGAAATAAGGGGCCTTGGGAAGGACCGCAGATGCGATAGAGTGGCCGCACCTGCGGAACCGCAGAAGCAGTCATAGGACCGCAGGTTCGGAAATTGCTGGAGGCAGAAGGGTGTTTTAAAATTGGGGTTTGAGTTCATTTCACCCATTTTTCTCTTGGGATGGGCGATTTTGGAGAGCTTCAAGTGGGGTGTTTCATCATCATCGACAAGGTAAGCTAACCCCACCTATCTTGAGTTAAATATATTGATTTTGTATGAATTTTAACATGTAAATTGGTTGAAAACTTGGGGTTTGAGGAAAAAACCTAGAAAATTAGTATTCTTAGATTTTGACCACAATTTTGGTTATGGAATTTAGAGAAAATTATATATTTGAGTTCGTGAAGCTATGGGTAAACTTATTCTTCAAAAATTTTGGAAATCCGAGCACATGGGCCCGGGGGCATTTTTGTCAACTTTTCGAGCGGGGTTGGGAATTGTTATAAATTGGATTAATATGAGTAGTTTATTGTGTATTAATGGATTTGCATAACTATTGGCTGGTTTTGGAGCGTTGTGCATCAATTTGAGTTTCAAAAGGGCGTAGAAGGCCGGTTATAGATCTTCGGAGCGAAGTGAGTCTCCTTTCTAACCTTGTAAGAGGGAATTGTCCCCATAGGTGAAATAATTGGTTATGTGCTCCTAATTGTGGGGGCTACGTACGCACGAGGTAGAGAGAGTCTATGCGTAGCTACTATTATGCTATTGTCAGGGTAGTTAGGACCCCAAAGCATGTTATACTTGGATTACTTGTGAACCTATTTATAGTTTGAATTACTTAAATCACATTGAATTAATAAATAAATTTCTAAAAAGATTAAACTTCATTTTCTTAAATTTAAAAAAAAAAGAATTGGATTTTCTTGGGATAATTGCTCCCTAATGAATTCTTGATTGACTGATTGTTGTGTTTATTTATATTTGACCGCGTCGCATGTATGATTCACGAGTGGGGTAATAGATGCATCTATCGTTCACGTCGTTTGACCCTCGGCAGTGCACAGTTTATTTTCTGTTGGAGCGGGCCGTAAGCCTCAGCATGATTTGTGCATGCTTGTATTGCTGCCTTGAAATTATTAAAGTTGTTTTTGCCTCTTCATGGCTTGAGAATATTTGCATAATAATGAAAAGGAATTCTGGAAATTTCCTATAAATGAATTGATTGTTTACTTGTTTCTTTCTATTCGATTAAAATCATGTTTATAGAAATCCATGATTTAATGTATTATTAGCATCATTATTGGACCACTAGTAAGTGTCGACGTCGACCATCTCGTCTCTACTTCTTCGAGATTAGACGGGATACTCATTGAGTACACGTTGTTTTCATACTCATACTACACTTTTGTGCATTTTTTTTGCACAGATATATGTAACTCTAGTGGCCTACTGGGCATAGCAACATGGTTGATACAGAGACTTAGGTGAGCTGCACTTCTCAAGGTGACCCGCAGCCATCAGAGTCTCTTTCAGGTATTTGTATTTATTTTCTGTCCAATATTGTGTTCCGAACAGTTGTTGTATTTTATTCCCTTCTTAGTAAATGCTCATGCACTTGTGACACCGGGTTCTGGGATGATTTTGAAATATTTTGTATTAATTACTTATCATTTAGTTTGAACTGAATCGGTTATCTTTTCATTTATAAAATTGAAGGAAAATCTTAGTTTTCAAGATTATTAAAATGAGAACTTCATCAAGTAATTTGGTTGGCTTGCCTGACAGCAGTGTCCGGCGCCACCATGACCCTTAGTGGATTTTGGGTCATGACACTCGATATCGTTATAATATTAATCTCAATTTTACTACGTGCTTGACCCAAAACTTTCTAATTACATTTCTATATTTTGATGGAATATTAGTTTCAATTAATTACTATCACTTTTATCTATTTATTCTCCGGGGTTAGTTGTATGTCAATTTTGTAATTCTTACGAAGCAAAATTAATATACGATGATCATTGGGTAAAATAATAGAGTGAGAGTAATTCTTTTTAAGCTATCATTCCAAGTCTGTAATCTTGTTTACTTCCATTTTAATTCTCACGGAGGAGTTGTAGTTGGAAAGATTATTAATTTTTAGTAAAAAGTAATCGCAAGAGGTTTTGCTATCTTTTAGCACAATTCAGGCAAGAAAATTATTTCGGTTTAGTCGTCACGATTCATATATCAATTGATTTACATAACCTCGCGGAGTGTTGTTAATTGATTATTTCTTAGTGAGCAAAATATAATTGTATTAGCAATAAATAATTATTCCTAAGAGATATACATGTAGAAGCTAAGATTTTATTATTATCATGCTATCGAGTGAATTCAATGATTCCCAACTCTTTTTAAATATAAATCTTCCGAAAGTTATTTTGTTTCAACTTAAGCAATTTAAATTCTCAACAAACAAAACTTCTTCAATCTGATTCTCTGAAATGGTAGTAAGAATATTATAAGTTTGTAGCTAGATTCTTCAATCTCTATGGGATGATATCGTAAGCTATACTAGAATTTGACAGAGTACGAGTAGAAAAATCTTATACGCCTTGGCCTCGTCAGATCCGCATTATTTTGGTCGTAGCCTTCGGGTACGCCTCTTAGACTTGTTTCCCTATAACCTTTCAAACTTGTTCGAAGGGTTAGACCCCGAGAACGATGGTCTTTGCCTTTATGTCGAGGGGATGCCACCGTGAGCTCTTATGGATTCGAGTTTAGATGACTCGAATGTGTTGACTGTCGATGGCAGTCCCCGAGTATTCGAGGTGTATTTGCGTTTTGGCCCTTGAGTCGTTTCTTGAAAAATCTAAAGTATAATGTTCGTATAGTAGCACATTCCTTTGAGACATAAAGTGTTTCGGTATATAAAGAATGCTTTTTTGAATAATTGATACATGCATACATGTTTTGCCGTCGGGGCTCGACTATTCTACATGGACACAGTTCATTTGACCGTTTGGCCCATTACAAAGTTTTCCTATTGAGTCCCTCTTTGGCATGAAGTACTTTCCTTGAAAATATAATCTCTGAGGGTGATGCCCCACAGTATTCGAGGTTGATTGAAAAGAAGCCATAGATACTGTTGAATTCTCCTTAGGTAGCACATGGTTGTTGCCTCGTTAAAAACCTTGTCGGTAAAACCCATTTGGGACAAAATTTGATCTAAGGGAAAAAAAGTGCAACGCATGCTTTAAAACCTAATGTTTTCGTGTAAAAAGGTGCCCTAGATGTCTTCAATCGAACACCTGCAATGTGTTAGCTTTAAATTCAAATAAACAAAAGGAGAAAGTCATACCTTAGCAGTAGTATCGTTTGAGTAGTGATACATTCCAATTGTTCGCCTCCTGTATACGGTAAAATCTGAGAGACCGATCTTATGGTCATTTCGTCGCTCCAGAGATGCACCTTTTAAAGCCCGAGGAAGGGCTCGAGGCGCGGTCTTGTAGAATTTCCAAAATGCTTGGCTCAGAGACAATGTGGATCAACGGCTGCAATAAAAAAAATAGGGAGCTCCCTAGGCACTTGGTGGAAGTTGATAGGCTGATGTGCACCCGTACCGAGGCATTAAATAGTTGTATCAATGACATATCTTTGTAATAAATGCATTTGTACCATACTAAGATTCCCCTGATTTATAAAGGGGTTCCTTATCGTTTTGTAAAAGACACAACATAATTCATTCAAGACAAGAACATTCCTTCTGCTCTCTAACTTAAATATACTCTCTGTTTGGCTCTATTGCTTACATTTATTGCTTTATTTATATTTATTGTATCTCATTAATTGTTCATCATTTATTGCTCATTATTGATCATAGAGAGTCGCCATCACAGCTCTCATAACTTTTAGTCCTTCATCGACTACCCTTAACCGGGTATTAGATTCGACTTTGAGGCCCCGTATATGGAAGCTCGAGGCCTCGATACCTAGCCATTTTCAGTTCATTTATTAAGCTATCTACAAGCTATCATCTTAATTCCTAATTCTTCATTTAGCATCTACTGCCTAACAATTAGCATAAAATAGATCACATATTTTTAGAACCACAAAATCAAATGTAATTGTTATAACTATTTTCAAGGTAAACACCACCCATCATGCCAAGTTTGTAAGATCCTTTGCCGACAACCCCGATGGCTCGGTATGGTCCTTCCTAATTCAGGCCTAGTTTCCCTTCATTCGGGTCTAGAGTATTGATGGTGACCTTTAGTAGAACTAATCCCTGATTCCGAAGTGTCGAAGGTTAGTCCTTCTATTATAATATCTCTCGATTCTTTGTTTCTGCACCACCATCTGAACAAGTGCATCTTCTCGTTTTTCATCTAATAGCTCCAGGCTATTACTCATAGCCTTGTGATTTGACTCCTCTGATGCATGCCGAAACCTGGCGCTAGGTTCTCCGACCTCGGTCGGGACTAAGGCCTCGGAGACATATACTAAATACAATGGAGTAGCCCCCATGCTGGACTTCGATGTCATTCGATATGCCCAAAGGACCTCGGGTAGAACTTCTCTCCATTTTCCTTTTGCATCATCCAACCTTTTCTTTAGGTTTTGAATGATAGTTTTGTTTGTTTACTTGGCCTATCTGTTCCTGGTTGGGTGGTACGGTGTTGATAAGATCCTCTTTATTTTGTGTGCTTCGAGGAACTCCGTTACCTTGTTGCCGACGAATTGCTTTCCATTGTCACATACAATCTCGGCAAGTATCCCGAACTGACATATGATGTGGTCCTAGATGAAGTAAATAACTTCCTTTTCTCTGACCTTCTACTAGGCCTTTGCTTCCACCTATTTAGAAAATAATCAATCATAAACAAAATCAATTTAGCTTTACCTAGTGCCGTTGGTAGAGGGCCGACGATGTCCATTCCCCATTTCATGAAAGGCCACGGGGATAGGACTGAGTGAAGTTGCTCTCTGGGTTGGTGAATCATTAGTGCAAACCGTTGACACTTATCATATTTTTTAACAAATTCCTTAGTGTCCTTTTCCATGTTATCCCAGTAATACCCCGCTCTAATAATTTTGCGAATCAAAGACTCGGCACTAGAGTGATTCCCACAAGTACCTTCGTGGATCTCTCGTAGAACATAATCGGTGTCCCCCGGCCCTAAACATACCGCCAATGGTCCATCGAACGTTCTCTTGTACAATATTCCATCTTCATCTAATGTGAACCTAGCAGTCGTGGTTCATAGGGCCCTTAACTCTTTATGACCCGATGGAGTTTTCCATTTTTCAAATACTCGATATACTTATTCCTCCAATCCAAGTCAAACTTGTAGAATTTATCTCGGCATGACCCTCTTCAACCACATACCTCAATAACTGGATGCCAGTCCCCGGGACGATATCATCTTCTTCAACCGCTGACCCCAAATTAGCAAGTGCATCGGCCTCACTATTTTATTCTCGAGGAACATGATCTAGAGTCCACTCCTTGAAGTGGTGCAAAGCTACCTGCAGCTTGTCCAAATATCTATGTATCCTATCCTCTTGAACTTCAAAGCTTTTGTTTACTTGATTTACGACCAACAGGGAATCACACTTGGCTTCAATGACTTCTACCCCAGGCTTTTAGCTAGCTTGAGACTTGCAATCATGGCCTCACACTTGGCCTCATTATTAGTCAACCTAGAAGTTTTGATAGATTGTCTAATAGTATTACCTGTTGGTGGCTTCAAAATAATGTCGAGCCCGGACCCTTTCACACTCGAGGCACCGTCTATGAAAAGGGTCCATACCCCCGATGATGTACCCAATTTTAACAAAAGTTCTTTCTCCACTTCGGGTACGAAGGTCGGCGTAAAATTGGCCACAAAATTAGCTAGGATTTGAGACTTTATGGTCGTTCGGGGTTGATACTCGATATCGTACCAGCCAAGTTTGACGGACCATTTGGCCAACCGGCCCGATAGTTCAGGCTTATGCAAAATTTTGAAGGGGATAAGTGGTCAACACACATATGGGATGACATTGAAAATATGGCTTTAACTTTCTAGATGCGCTAATTAATGCAAGTGCCAATTTTTCTAAGTGAAGATATCTAGTTTGGCATCCTCTAGAGTTCGATTTACACAATAAATAGAGGATTTTGTACCTTGCTCTTCTCGAACCAGTATCCCACTTATCGCTATCTCGGACACTGCCAAATAAAAGTAAAGATTTTCATCTACCTTCGGGGTGTGAAGCAAAGGTGGGCTCAATAAGTATCGCTTCAATTCCTCTAATGCCTACTGGCATTCCGGGGTTCATGCGAAATCCTTTTTCTTTTTTAGCAAGGAAAAGAACCTGTGACTTCGATATGATGACCTCAAAATAAATCGACCCAAGGCGGCTATTCATCATGTTAGCCTTTGCACGACTTTCATACTATCCACGATTGTGATATCTTCGACGGCCTTGATCTTATCGGGGTTGATCTCGATCCCGCGATTAGATACCATGAAGTCGAGGAACTTGCCCGAGCCGACTCCGAAGGAACATTTTTCCGGATTAAGCTTCATGTTCTACTTCCTCAAGATTTTGAATGTTTCCTACAAATGAGCTTCCATCGATTTACCTATCTGTTCCTCGAACATTTTGTTAACTAGGCATTGGTATATAGCTCCAGCATTTTTTAGCCTGAAGGGCATTACATTGTAACAGTATGTTCCAAACTTAGTGATAAACAAGGTCTTCTCCTAGTCCTCCGAGTTCATCTAAATTTGATTGTACGCAAAGTAGGTGTCGAGAAAGGTTAGGATCTTATGGTTAGCCGTGGTATCGATCATGTGATCGATGTTAGGCAGAGGAAAAGAGTCTTTAGGGCATGCCTTATTTAAATCCTTATAATCTATGCACATTCTAATTTTGTTTCCCTTTTTAGGAACTACGACCACGTTGGCTAACCACTCAAGGTATTTTAACTCCCGAATAGACCCTATCTTAAGAAGTTTGTTTACCTCATCCTTTATGAATTCATGCTTCACCTTGGACTGGGGCCTCTTTTTTTGCTTTACTAGTTTAAACCTGGGGTCGAGGCTTAGCCGGTGTATTTTTATTTCTGGCGGGATCCCTGTCATACCTAAATAAGACCAAGCAAAGCAATCCATATTATCGATAAGAAATTGAATGAGTTTTATCCTAATTTCGGGGGTTAACCCTGTTCCCAAGTATACCTTTTTCTTGGGCATATACTCGATCAGTATGACCTGTTCCAGTTCCTCGACCGTTGATTTGGTTGCATCTGACTCTTCAAGAATGATGAAAGTTTGAGGAGTAAGTAAATCCGCTTATTCTTCTTCTTCGATTACATGTTCCTCCGGCTCAGTTGGGGCTGGGGTCGATGATTGCTATTTGGCTGTCTGCTTATCTTTGGTTCTCGATTTACTGAGGCCAAAGGTGCTGATATCTGTATCACCTCATTGATGTGCCGGAGAATTTCGGCACATTTCAATACTAATTTCTTAGATTTTAGCTTGTTTTGAATGCAATTATCTCCTTTACTTATGTAATTTTAGTGTTTTTGTATCACATGTGGTTTAAAGACCCAAGAGCATGGAAATGAAAGCATAAAGACAAGAAAATAGCAAATGTAGAACAAATGTGGATATGCGACGCATTATGAAATCGTAAACCCCACATACGAGCCGCATAATTGTGCACAGGATCGCAATTCAAAATAGAAAGTTGGCCAAAACCTGGTGCAAGAAATGCGGTCTAGAATGCGATCGCATAACAGGTTTGCGGACCGCAAACTCACGAAGAGAAGTGTTGATGGTGAAAAATGCAATCGCATATCTGGAATGCGAACCGCAAACCCACAATGCGATGATGGCAAAGAAATTAGGGTTCTGCAATGCGATGGGCATTTAGAGAATGCGGACCGCATTTCTCATTTGCGATAGAAATGTAGTCACATACTTGGCCGAAAAGGGAATTTTTGTCCGTTTTCTATCTCGACTTTTGGCCCTCTATAAATAGATTTATTGTGATTTTGTGGGCGCGTCTTGTCTGAGTTTGGGAGCTAGAATACAAGACTTTAACATTCTTCACTTTTGGAAGCTTTTGGTTCAAGAATCTTTCACTTTGTAAGCTTTATGATATTAAATATTCTCTTAATTTTGTATTTTAGCTGAGTAGCTAACTTTAAATACTAAGGTTGTGGACCCTAAATAGGTGTAATGTTAATGGGTGTTTACCATTGAATATATATATATATAT
>MU717301.1:28791-41939 GCA_026770625.1 Nicotiana glauca | reverse complement strand
CCCTATATATATATATATATATATATATATATATATATATATGTTCGTTGATGTTCATTTACTCCTCATTCTTTATTTATTATTGGTGATTGCAAATATTAACAAGTGCCATTAAATTCTTGCTTTGCTTGGGAAAGTGGGTTAGAATTTGGTTGGAGTAAATATCAAAGACTCAAGGCGTTAACTCTTTTTTAATAGAATCACTTAGGAATAAGTGAGTTTTATTTGGCATATATTGATTGTTCTTAATTGTGACTCTTTTATATTTGGAAAAATCATAAAGAGGAAATACTACCCAACTATTGGAAAATATTGAGTAGTCAATTAGAAATCATTTGCACATCATAAATGACTTTCCATTAGAAATATATCATATTAACACCGGTAACATTACATTTCATTGAAGGGGACACAACCTTTGTTTCTTTAATCCAAGTAATTACATTTTAAATCTCAACATTAGTCATTTCTTCAAATTACAATTGCACCATACTCTTGTTATAATTAACCGGATAAAATTAAGACATAAGTCAAGTGATACACTAATCAAGTAGATTTTCACACCTGTTCCCTTTGGGATTCGAACCCAACCTTTTTGGGTTATTATATTTGACACCGACCGCGCTATTTGTTAAAGTGTAATTTGACCATATCAAATTTTGGTGTCGTTTCCGGGGAATACGGTTTTGAAATTAAAAATTAGTGTGTGCTTTACTTACGTCTTATTCTATTCCATCACTCTTCGCTTGCTTTGCTTGGTGTTGATAGGAAAACATGTCAGACTACGAGGAAGAAGTGGATGAAAATCCTTTTGCGGGCATAGATGAGTACATTGTGGATACAAATTCTATTGTACCTCTAGTTGTTGGTGCTTCAACTTTCAAAGTGGAACATGGTCTAATCCTAATGCTCAAGGCGGAGGGGTTTTTCAGGAATTCCACCGATGATGATCCAACACAACACCTTAGGAACTTCTTAGGAGTATGTGCTATGCATAAGCAGAACAATGTCTCAGATGATTCCCTAAGGTTGAGGGTGTTCAAGTACTCACAAGCTGGAGACGCAAGGAGGTGGCTCCAAAACTTGCTACCAAATTCCATCCGTTCTTGGCCTGAATTTGTCCGGGCATTTCCAACTAAATAATTCCCACAAAGCAAGAAGTCCGAGCTTCGAGATAAAATTTTCTTCTTTAAGCAACAACCAGGGGAATATCTACATAAGTCATGGGATCGATTCAAATTATATTTGGTGATCTCTCCCAATCATGATTTTCCCGACTCTATCTTGTTAGAGAAAGTTTACATGGGCTTGGATCCTATGAACCAAGCTATCGTGAAGAATGCAGCTGACGGATCTTTTATGGACAAATCATTCGCAAGAGTCACACAAATACATGACAAAATGGCAAAACATAATCAAGCTTGGCACTCTGAGGATACCTCAGGTGGAATTGCATATGGTTCTCCTTCCTTGACCAACCTGATCAAGGAGAATCAAGAGAGGGACCAAATAATCGCAGGGCTTGCCACAAATGTCAATGTGTTGACGAAAATGCTCACGAAAAGTCAAACAAAAAAAGTGAATGTTGTGGAGGATGTGCAACCCATCTCCAATGAAGAGTTTGAAGAAGCGAACTACATCAACAACCCTCAAAAAGGGTATCAAAGACAACATTACCAAGGTCAGGGGAAGCAAAGTCAATGGAGGCCTAACCCGCAAGGGCAAGGAAACCAACAATGGTGACATGACCAAGGTGGCTCGAACCTAAGGAATTGGAACAACAACAACAACTTTTCTAACTGGAGTTCAAACCCTTATATTCCTCCAAAGGGTCAATATTCAATTCAAGGTTCTTCTAGTGAATCTAAGTTGGAAGGTATGCTTGAGCGAGTGTTGCAAAATCAAGAAAAATCTAATACTTCAATGAGAAACATGACCGAGATTGTTGGATCTTATACTGCCTCCATCTAAAAATTGGAGATGCAAATGAGAGACCTCTCTAGAGAGCAAAATCCAAAATAAAAGGGAACACTCCCTAGTGACACAATTGCAAACCCAAGGGGTAGTGGGAGTGACCGACTTCTCACATCATGGAAATCACTACTAGAAGTGGGAAGGTTCTACACGGAAAAGGTGAACAAACAGTTGAAGTAGAAGAGTCCAAACAAGGGGTTGAGGTTGAAGAGCCAAGTGTTGTCGAGGTTGAAAAGATTCCGGAGGAGTTGAAAGTGCAAAAAGAGAACGGAGAAGAGGTGAAGGAAAAGGTAAAAGAGACACCAAAAACTCTTCCACCTATTCCTAGACCTCATCCCTCATTTCCTCAGAAGCTAGCGATAAAGTTTGATGATAGCAAACTTGAAAAAAATTACGACATTCTCAAGCAATTATCAGTGAATATTCCATTTGTGGAAGCTTTTCAAAAGATGCCGGGGTTTTCTAAATATTTAAAAGATTTGATAACAAAGAAGAATACTACAAAGAATAAAGTGGTGAACGTGACTCATCGGATCAGTTCCATCATTGCAACATCTACAGTTCAAAAGAAAGAAGACCCGGAGCTTTCACCATTGCTTGTACTATTGGGGCCCGTGACTTTGCAAGAGCCCTTAGTGATAAAGGGGCTAGCATCAACTTAATGACTCTTGCCATCTATAAGCAAGCGGGGTTAGGTATGCCACGGCCCACTAGTATGAGATTGAAAATGGCCGATCGTTCAATCAAACGCCCAGTGGGAATTGTTGACGATGTTCTTGTGAAAGTGGGAAAGTTTCATTTGCCCGCCGATTTTGTAATTCTTAATTTTGCAGACGATAACGAAATCCCTATCATTTTGGGGAGACCATTCCTTGCTACGGGGAAATCACTCATGGATTCGGAACGAAATGAGATCAAATTCCGAATGAATGATGAGGAAGTTACGTTCCAAGCAAGCAAGGGTATGAAACTACCCCATGAGTATGAAAACATCTTGCTGCTAGATGTTGTTGATGAAATAGAAGATGCGGTGGAAGAAAAAATGGAAGAACAATGCCTCGATGAGGCATTGGCAGCTATTTTGGTGAACTTTGATGGAGAAGATATGGAAGGATATATGGAATCGGTAAATGCATTGGAGGGGCTCGGATCTTACACTTATGCTCCGGCTAAGCTCTCTCTCAACTTGGAGAATAGATCCACTCCGCCCATAAAGCCTTCTAGTATCAAGCCGCCACAACTAGAGCTCAAACTGCTCCCACCACACTTGAGATATAAATTTCTTGGCTCCAATGATACTTTACCCGTAATCGTTTCTTCTTTGTTAAATGATGTGCCAATGGAAGAATTATTGGAAGTCTTGAAGGAGCATAGACAAGCCATTGGATGGACAATTGCGGACATCCGAGGGATTCCCGCGGGAATTTGTGAACACAAGATCCAATTGGAGAGTGAAACAAAACCAAGTGTGGAAGATTAACGACGGTTGAACCCGTCAATGCAAGAGGTGGTAAAGAAATAAATCATCAAGTGGTTGGATGCCGGGGTAGTCTATCCTATTGCCAATAGTTCTTAGGTGAGCCCGGTGCAATGTGTGCCAAAAAAGGGAGGCATGACTGTAATTGAAAATGATAAAAATGAGCTCGCCCCAACAAGAACGGTGACCAGTTGGAGAGTGTGTATGGTTTATCGGAAGCTCAATAGTGCAACATGCAAAGACCATTTCCCTATGCCTTTTATTGATCAAATGCTTGATCGGCTAGCGGGAAGGTCATTCTATTGCTTCCTTGACGGATTTTTCGGCTACAACCAAATCAACATCGCATTGGAGGATCAAGAGAAGATGACTTTCACTTGTCCCTATGGAACTTTTGCCTTTAGCCGGATGCCATTTGGGTTGTGCAATGCTCCGGCTATTTTTCAAAGATGCATGATGTCCATTTTCTCCGACATGGTGGAGGATTTTCTAGAGGTCTTCATGGATGACTTCTCGGTAGTAGGTGACTCTTTTTAGCGTTGTCTTAACAACCTTAGATAAGTTCTTAAGAGATGTGAGGAAACCAACCTTGTGCTCAATTGGGAGAAATGTTATTTCATGGTGGATGAAGGCATCGTATTGGGGATAAAAAATTCAAAACATGGCATAGAGGTTGATCGGGCTATGATCGAGATTATTTCCAAGCTTCCTCCACCTACTTCTGTCAAAGTTGTTCGAAGTTTCTTAGGGCATGCCGGATTTTATAGGCGTTTCATCAAGGATTTTTCCAAAATTGCAAATCCTATTTCAAACTCCTTGAAAAATATTGTGTTTGATGAGAAATGCCTCAAAGCTTTTGAGGAATTGAAGCAAAGGCTCACCACGACACCTATTATTGCCACGCCCGATTGGTCTCTTCCTTTCGAGCTCATGTATGACGCTAGTGGTGTAGCTATTGGGGCAATGCTTGGCCAATATCATAACAAAGTTCTCCACCCGGTCTACTACGCAAGCAAGACACTAAATGGGGTGCAAATGAATTACACAGTAACTGACAAAGAGCTTCTTTCCATTGTCTAAGACTTTGAGAAGTTCCGGGCTTACTTGTTGGAATCCAAGGTAATAGTGTACATGGATCATGCGGCTCTTCGTTTCCTCATGGCAAAGAAGGATGCAAAGCCTCGGTTGATTCAATGGGTCTTATTGTTGCAAGAATTTGACTTCGAGGTCAAGGAACTCAAAATCAAGTGGCGGATCATTTATCAAGGCTTGAAGATGCGGGGAGACCAAAGGGAGATCTTGAAATCAATGATGCCTTTACGGATGAACAAATACTAGCATTATCTAGCACTTTTGCTCTGTGGTATGCCGACATTGCTAACTACTTGGTGAGTGACCTTATTCCGGAGGGATTGGAATCCTATCAAAAGAAGAAGTTCTTGAGATATTGTCAGCAATATTATTGGGAAGAACCATTCCTGTTCCGTGTTTGTGCTGACAATATGATCAGAAGGTGCATTCCAGAAGAAGAGATTATGCCAATTCTAAAGGCATGCCATGATTTACCGGTTGGGGGTCATCACGGAGGAAATCGAATGGCGGCTAAGGTACTTGAATGTGGTTACTATTGGCTGTCAATCTATCATGATGCCAATCAAATGGTCAAGGCTTGTGACCAATGTCAAAGGCAAGGATCAATCTCTAAGAGGCATGAAATGCCAATGCACTTTGTGATGGAGATAGAAATCTTCGACGTGTGGGGAATTGATTTTATGGGTCCCTCTGTAAGCTCTTACGGGATGAAATATATCTTGGTAGTTGTGGACTATGTGTCCAAATAGGTTGAAGCAATTGCTTTGCCAAACAATGAAGCAATAAGTGTGACCGCATTTTTGAAGAAAAACATATTCACTCGGTTTGGCACTCCTAGGGCCATTCCTAGTGATGGTGGGTCTCATTTTTGTAACAAGGCTTTCACAGGGCTACTAGAGAAGTATGGCGTCAAGCACAAGGTAGCCACACCTTATCATCCCCAATCTAGTGGTCAAGTTGAGGTGTCCAATCGGGAGATCAAGAGCATTCTAGAAAAGACTGTTAATGCAAACAGGACAGATTGGTCAAAAAAGTTAGATGACGCATTGTGGGCATACCATACGGCGTACAAGACTCCTATTAGTACTTCTCCATACCGGTTATTCTTCGGGAAAGCTTGCCATCTACCCGTGGAACTGGAACACAAGGCCATGTGGGCTTTGAAGAGGTTGAACTTGGATTGGGCTGAGGCTGCAAATTTGAGGTTAACACAACTCAACGAAATGGAGGAATCCCACTTCCATGCATATGAAAGTGCAGCTGTGTATAAAAAAAGAATGAAGTTCATCCATGATAAAAAGATCTTAAAGAGGGAGTTCAAGTCGGGTGACTTTGTTTTACTGTTTAACTCAAGGCTAAAATTGTTTCCGGGCAAGCTCAAATCAAAATGGTCCAGTCCGTTCAAAGTGGTAAATGTCTCTCCTTTTGGAGCTGTGGAACTAGCATTGGAAGATGGGTTCTAGACATTCAAGGTAAATGGCCAACGCATCAAGCACTACTTGGGCACAGATGGAGAGAAACATTTGGTGGAGCAGCTGGCTCTCAAAGATAGTATGTGCCTGACTATTGAGTGAATCCAAAGGAACAACAACTTCGTCGTGCTGCGACGTTAAATCAAGCACTTCATAGGAGGCAACCCATGTGTGGTAACACCCTTTTGTTCTTTAAATTTTTAATTTTTGATAGATAGATTTGATTGAGCAATTTAAAGTGTGTGTTAGAGTGCAGAGAGTTCAAAAGATCACAAGGTTGGATTACCTGAAAAAGTGAAGAAAAAACCACTGTGTGAAGTTTGCTGCAAAGATGCGGTCGCATTTCCACTATGCAGACCGCATTTTGGTCACAAACCAAAACAGTGAGTTTGGCTAAAATTGTTGGTCGGAATGCAACAAGGTGGTGCACTTTGCGGACTGCAATTCAGCTATGCAATCGCATTGTGCACTGCATTTGTCACCCTTTAGCAAGTCTATTGAATCCACTGCATAACACTTATACGGTCGCATAATGTGTTATGTGATAACTCCCCACCGCAAAACGGTCAGGTAAGTCATTGCATTCTCTCATCTCTCACTCATTAAAAACAAAACAAAAGAGTATTTTTCTATCAGAAGAAAACAAAAAAAAAGGAGAAAAGAACAAAAAAGAAAAGAAAGGCAAGCACAGATCGAAAAAAAGGGACTAGAGATCGACTCCTATAAACCCTTTCATAATTTCCATAGTGCTCGTACTCACCTTCACTGGTATGTATCCTTTCACTAATTTTCCATTTTCAATTTCGTGTCTATCTCTTCTGTGTTTTTCACTATTTTCGTTCGGCATTTTATGGTTGTGTTGCTTTCGTAGTTGTTTGTACATAGTGTGGTCGATTCTGGGTAGAAAATGTAATTGGGGTGCTGGGTAGCAAGAAATAAGGCCACCATTGTTAAGGGTTAGGTTGAATTGATGGGGACGATGGATTATGCGGCTGCAAAACCCAAATGCGGTCCGCATTTTTACCGCATATCGAAACCCTAGGTTGTCTAAGGAAGATGACCAAATGCGGCAAGTTTGCGATCGCATAGTTGATATGCGGACCGCAAACTCAACGCATACTGAGTTAGTGCACCTAGTTTCTCAGCATGCTTTTTGCGATCATTTTGCGATCGCATTTCCCACTTTGCGATGGAATTTGCGATTGTATTTTAAGTTTTGGTTTTTTGTGGAATCAGGTTTGCGATGGTTATACAGTCCGCATAGTGGTTATGCGATCGCATAACGCATCGCATAGTTGTATCATTTCCTGAGCTGCAAGTTTGTGATAGGTTTGCGGTCCGCATAGTGGTTATGTGATCACATATCTGTCGCATTCTTAACTTCTTCTTTAATTTTCTTACCTTTTTGCACTGTTGCCTACCATGTCGCTCACAGTTCACTTTCGTGCAGATATGGCTCCAAAGAAACATGTATCTTCTGCACTGAAAAGGGCCTCTACCAATCGTCAAGCATCCCAATCAAAATGATCCAGAACAGACCCTACTGACCCACATCCCTCACAGTCTGATGAGGCAGAGATCGTGCCTTCAGTTGACCTACAAGCAGAGACAAGGAGGAAAAGGGGAGAAGACTTCCAACTCCGATTTGCAGTCGATGGTTATAGGGAACTCTATAAAGAAGGGTTAACAAATAGAAAAATCCTTGCCGAGCCTGAATGAACTTAAAGATCAGTACCCCCATATTTGGGAGAACATTAAGGATAGAAAATGGGAGTGTTTTGCTGAGCTCCCGGACGACTGCAATGAAACCCTTGTCCGTGAATTTTATACCTCATACGGAGCCTCCAAGAATTCTTTCCACAAGCGCAACAGGGTATTCTGTGATACGATGTTAGTTCGGGGGAAAGATGTGGGCTGCAGCGCTGAGGATATTAACAAATTTTATATCCCTGGTTGGAGACCGGGCACAGCTAAGTACAAAGCCAAATGGGATAACTGGGAGAGTAAGCGGAGTTGGATAGCATCTGTGATAGCAAAGGGGACCCCTGTATGGATCAATCATGTTCACAAAATTTACAAGGAGGATATCACACGAGAGGGTCGATTTTGGCTTAGTTTCTTCATATCTCGATTGATACCATCCACAAATGAAACTGACATAGGCATTGAGAAAGCTCTTCTCATTGCATGCATCATGACGGGCATCAAGATCGATGTGGGTGCCCTTATCTTTCAAGAGTTAGGGATCCGAGCAAGGTAGAAATCCACTTCACTATCATTCCCCTGTTTGATCACAGCCCTCTACAACACTGTGAAAGTCCCACTCATGTCCCATTCTGACAAGACAGGGAAGGTGGTGAAGGATATCGACATCACACGCATTAGTTATGTTGTCACTCCCCCGGAGGTTCAAACTCCGATTCCAGTTGATGTAGAGACCTCAAAGTCCTAGACTTTTGTGTCTCCTCAGGCCCCGGTTGCATATATTTCTACTTCACTGCCTGCTTCTAAGTCCACCACTGCTCAACTTTCTGCTGCACTGCCAGCCATCTCGAAGCTTGGTCTTATTGCTCAGCATGTTAATTCTAAGGTAGACCAGCTTCTCAAGACGTTGCCAAACCTCATCAAGCAAGCCTTGATCCCGATACAGTCCTCAGTGGCAGCACTCACACCAATAATAAGCAATTTATGGGGATCGCCTGCAATAGCTCGAGTTGAGGGTTGAGATGATAGAGCGGGGTGAGGTTGGTGACATGCCTAAGCTCCGGGAGGAGGTTTCCACTATGAAGACCGAGCTCCACAAGATGCAGACTTTGGAGTTCGATATTTCATCCCTCCTGCCCAAGGAAGGTGAGCAGAGTGAAGACACAGCAGTGCCAGATTTGGGTCTTGATTTCACTACTCTATGGCAGACACTGGCCCTCTAATTATCGGGACTTCCCAGCCTCCAGCTCCCACTACACATATTGAGATACCTTCCGAGAAGGAGTCCGGACAGTCTTCAGAGTCTAAGAGTGAGGAGGCAGACGAGGGGAAGGATAAGGAGGATTCTTGGTCCTCGGAGACTGACGGCCCTCAGGTGAAGGGAAAGCAGATTGTTGCTCCTATAGCTGAGGACGAGGAGCAAGTAGATGTTCAGATAAAAATACAGCAGTCGCTAGCAGATATGGTGTCGATGCCCCCTTTTCCTCTAAGATGCGGAATCGGGTTTACGACATTTGGGAAGACAACTCAATTACCGTTTGGGAATTGGGTTTTGGATTTTTGGGAGAGTTGCCACCTAATGATTATAGTGCATTAGGACACTTTTTTAGAAGAATTTAAGATGAAAACCAGAGTTTGGGTAAGGGCTAGAAATTATCTCGAGGGGAAGGTGTTAGGCACCCCTCAAGATCCACTAGTGTGGTTCCCGACCATGCTAAAATTGTGACTTTAATGCAAACAAGCAAGTGTTGCAAATACGAGAAACCGTTACAAATAAGAAGCACAAAGGGTTTAAAAGTGCTGGAATTCAGAAAGAAAACGATTTTGTGATTAAAGAAGAGATACGCAAGTAAAGGGAAGGGGTCAAATAATTGGTGCAAACAACTTAAAAGAAGTATAAGAAATGGAAGTTGAATATGGGACAACTTTTAAAATTCTGAAAATTATTAAACTAATAAAGAGGGAGGGGGTCCTAGGTTTATACATTACATGGATCATTCGCACAACACCGGTACCCAATTGTATGCATAGTGTTATCGTGTAATCATCATCTCCATGTCTACCCTTCCCACCCCGTCAAGGTATTAAAGCGCGGAATGGTATCGTTTACTTATTGCATGCTATTACCCGTCCCAATCCTATCAGTCCTGGAGGCAAATGGACTACTAATCCGAAAGGGAAAGGGGTTTGGGGCTTTTAGAAGTTTCAAAGGATAAAATGCTAAGGCGTCAACCAAAATAAATAATTGCAAATAGAAGGGGAAACAGACAAGCAAACAGGGCTCAAATATGCCTCCATAAATCATTGAAAATCACAAAGTTTAGCATGTCTTTCACGTACTGATTTTTTGTCTTATTTAAATAAAGCGACGAGCGGACTGGTTCAACACATATTTTTAGGCGAAAAGTCTACATTAGGCATACTCGAATGCAGTTGTTTGAAACTGATCACGTTGACCTAAGTGTTGATCAGAACTAGGTGTGATATATACTGATTTTAGAAACAAATGTGCAAACTAACAGGGATTACCGATTTTAGCGGGACGGTATAAGTTTAACAGCTAGTATTATCTCTATTTAGATTCAAAATTTCCTATAGGCATGCTTTCTATATGAAGCTTTTATTATTCAAACCTACAAATGGTTTGCCTAGTGACGTTTGTAGATGCAGAATGCAGCAGTTTGTAGACCATGTTTTTATATGAATTTGCAGAACAATCAGAAGTTAACCTATAGGCAGGATATCTATACGCGTTTGCAGAAATTAAAGGTTAAACCTATGAGCATGATTTCTAGGTAGATATGCAGAAATAAGAGTTTTAAACCCATAGGCATGATAGGCATTATTTCTAGGTGTGTGTGCAGAAATAAAAGTTTAAACCTATAGGCATGATCTCTAGGTATATATGCAGAAATAAAAAGTTTAAACCTATAGGCAGGATTTCTAGGTGTGTTTACAGAAATAAAAGTTTAAACTTACAGGCATGATTTCTAGGTGTATTTGCATAAATTATAACAAACCCCTATAGGCATGATCTCTGTGCGTATTTGCAGAAATTAAAGTTAACCTATAGGCATGATTTCTACGTGTGAAATTGCAGAAATCATAACAAACCCCTACAGGCAAGATCTCTAGGTGTATTTGCAGAAATTATAACAAAACCCCTATAGGCATGATCTCTGTTCGTATTTGCAGAAATTAAAGTTAACCTATAGGCATGATTTCTAGGTGTGAAATTGCAGAAATCATAACAAACCCCTACAGGCAAGATCTCTACCCTTGATGCGTAAAAATAAATCCCATCCTCCCTTTTTACTAAGTCCCCCGAGTTTGTACAAGTTATTACAACCCAAAAGAAATAAACTGGAATTAAAAAAATACATCAGAAATCCTCAGCTACATACGAGCATCCTAATCCAAACTTAAGGCCTAATAATATGAGATTGAGCCACTTTCGAGATCCAAATTTCCAAGCCTTCTCTCATCTAGGGTGTTTCAGAGATCCAAGGGATTTCAGGAACCCCAGGCAGTGCATACACCCAAGATGTTAATCAGAAATTGAGTTGTGCAGTGTGGAAGGGCCAACCCTTATGTGTCCAAGTTCAGAGGGAGCTCCAGGGTCCCAAGGCAAGGCTCACACAAGAGGGGCAGGACTTAAATTCTAGGAGTTGAGTGTAAGTTCAATAGAAAGGGGTAGAGGGGCTATCCAGGCAGGCTGGTGGTCATGCCCAGCCACAAAATAGACTGGCACACCCCTGACCAAACCTATGATCAAGCATTTAGGGAGTAAAGACCTACTGGAGGTCAAGCCATGGCCTGAACAATAATTAGAAGTACTGGCAGGCCAAGGCTGTTACTCAGCATACACACAGTAGGGGAATGGGGATGGGAAACTGATAAGCTTAGGGCCCAAAGGGCCCACAGTTCATATCCATGGACAATGATTTTAGACATTGCCATATTTCTGAACCATAACTTAAGAATAAAAGGGGATATGAGAGTTTGGGATCCATAAAGTATCACACAAATAACCAACAACTGACAGGATATACACATAAATTAAACATTGAATTACAAGGGGAAGGGACATGTTACAGCATGCTAGAAATACATGTAAATTAAAGAAAACATGATCAGAAGTAGACAGGAATGAAGCATGTTGGTGATGAAGCTTGAAAATTAACTAGAACATACCAGTAAAGAAAGCAAAAGTGTAGAAGGAAATAGAGCAAACAAAAATCCACAGCAGCACAAGTAGCAGAAAGAGGGAGAGAGTTTTTTTTTATTAAAAAGGCATAAGAGAGTGTTTGAACTCAGATTGTTTTCTGTGTTCGTGTGTTCAAAGAAAAGGGAGGAGAGTATTTATAGCTTTGAAAACGTGTAGAGAAATAAGGTAATAAGTACAAATCTAACACAAATATGGGCATGGTCACAAATCAGAATCAATTAGTATAAGATTCCCCTTTAATCATGGGATTCTTATTCAAATGGATACTAACAGGATCCAAATAAGGAAAGGAGAATCAGCCTTGTAAGCAGAATGGTTGTTGCCATAAAAGAAACAGTAAAGTCATACAATAGGCAATTAAGTCTAAGTACAGGATTTGGAATTATTTTTGGAAAGATTAAGTGAGACCAATCAAAGGAAAAGAATCAATTAGACTTTGACAGGCTAGTAAAATCAGGATCTCAAGGAAGGAAAGTTTTTTTTTTTTGAAATTAATTTTGAGTTAAATAAATCACAGGAGGTACTCAGTATATAATGCATGCACAAATAGTAGACATGTGAGGCTAAGTCATGGAAAAAGAAACATCATACAGCAATAGCATAGAGCAGACACTCAAAGCGTGTTAGTTAGGCTTCAGTGCGTAATAGAAGGAGTCGAAAACATGCAGAGAGTCAAGTGAGAATCATAAGTGTAGAACATATAGAGAGAAAAAAATGTTGAAACAAGGAATCAAGCTAAATGATTTCAAACATACAAACATGCACAAACAAAACTCACAGGACTTCGAAGAGCCTCCCAAAGAGACTAGGGTTTCAAATCAGTTGAGTTCAGAGATGACAAACAGGTGAAACAACAAGCAATTTCAAAGCTCAAGCGAAAACCCCCTAAAAATTAAGGTTTTAATCATTAATTAGTAAACCAAACAAATAGGATCAAGAGCCCAAGTAAATCCCCAAAATTAGGGTTTTAACATCAAATAAACCTAGAGATGATAAGCGTATGAATCGAATGAAACCTTAACAAACAGACTCAAACAAGAATCCTAAAATTACGGCTTTTCAACATGCTTACTCAGATAAGGGAAACAAACCAACAAAGTACAGAAACATGCCAAGAACAAAGGGGGAGATTCGAAATAACTTAACGTAAAACCATAATTAAAGAACAAAGAGTTTTGAAAGCAAAAGTTGGGGAAACCTC
>MU717301.1:0-26132 GCA_026770625.1 Nicotiana glauca | reverse complement strand
ATATCAATTGTGTGAACTTGAGGCTCGCTCGGTGACTTTATGTCTACCTAGAGTTATACTTGTATATATGATAAAAGCTTTGAGTTGCCAAGTGTTGACTCGAGGGCTTCAAACTATGTGAGCCAAACAGTTCGTGTGCCATGTGTGTGAGTTCTTTGTGTAAATATTTCTTGTGTTTGCTTCTGCCATCTAGAACTTGCCCGGTTGGTTTTTAGATGCTTATAATAATTTTACTTGGTTGGAGAAATGATCTTAGGCAGTCTTTGTGATTTTTGGAAAACCAGTTAGCCTTTCAAGCCACCCATTGTGCAGCTAATATCACTAGTCACCCCATTTGAGCCTTTAATGTTTTCTTTGGCAACATCATTACAAACCTTTCCCTTTTGTGAAATAATTCTCTCTTTTGAACCCGTCCCTCCTTGAGCATTAAGAATGAGGCAAAAAGCCTAAGTTGGGGGTGTAGCGTCAAAGTAAAAATTGGTAAGGTTGTACATTGAGTATAGGATCATATACCTCAAAGTGTTTGTATTAAATTATTCAAGCTAAAAAAAGAGAGAAATATTTGTATTTATACAAATTATGGAGTCTTGAAGAAAATTAAAGAGGTATTTAAGGTGGTTCTATAGTGGGAACTAGAAGCCAATGAGGTTACGTGGGTTGAGTTGAAACACAGTGCAAAAAGAATGATAAATGTGAGTAGTGTTCAAGGAGGATGAAGTCACATGTATCCAAATGCTTATCCCACCCTTCCCTAAACCTACATTACAACCTTAAAAAGTCCTTATGGGATCTCCAACCGAGCATTCTTAGACTTAAGCGACGAATTAAAATAAGGGCAAGCCTATGGTATGGTATGTTACTTGAAACTCTTTTCTAAGAGTGAGTGTATGTGTGAATTCATCCCTTTTTGTTGTCATTGTAAATATTGTGATTTTGGTACTTTTTTTCCAGTGAGGGCACATGAACTGCGAGGTTGAACAAAAGTTGAGTTTTTGAGTCGAATGCAAGTGCACTCAGCTAAGGGTAGCATTTTGTCACATTGTTTGGGGCTCAAAGTTTCGCAAGTTGATTAGTTTCCTTGTATATATTGATTCGGGAAGGGTAAAACAATCGAAGATGCATGCTTGAAGTACTAACAACAAATACCATCCATGGTCACTATTGTTTCATGCCTTGTAGATAGAGTCTAGAATAGGATAGTGTTGTTTGAAGTTGCTTGAGGACAAGAGTTTAAGTTGGGGGCGTTGATGTGCTGGAGAATTTTGGCACATTTCAATACTAATTGCTTAGATTTTAGCTTGTTTTGAATGCAATTATCTCCTTTACTTATGTAATTTTAGTGTTTTTGCAGCACATGAGGTTTAAAGACCCAAGAGCATGGAAATCAAAGCATAAAGACAAGAAAAGAGCAAATGTAGCACAAATGTGGATATACGACGCATTATGCAATTGAAAACCCCACATGCGAGCCGCATAAATGTGCAGAGGATCGCAATTCAAAACAAAAAGTTGGCCAAAACCTGGTGCAAGAAATGCGGTCCAGAATGCAATCGCAATACAGGTTTGCGGACCGCAAAGTCACGAAGAAAAGTGCTGATGGTGAAAAATGCGACACGAAATGCGATCGCATATCTGGAATGCGAACCAAAAACCCACAATGCGATGATGGCAAAGAAATTAGGGTTCTGGAATACGATGGGCATGTAGAGAATGCGAACCGCATGTCTTATTTGCGATAGAAATGCGGTCGCATAGTTGACCGAAAAGGGCATTTTTGTCCATTTTTTGTCTCGGTTTTTGGCCCTCTATAAATAGATTTATTGTGATTTTGTGGGCGCATCTTGTCTGAGTTTGGGAGCTAGAATACAAGACTTTAACATTCTTCACTTTTGGAAGCTTTTGGTTCAAGAATCTTTCACTTTGTAAGCTTTATGACATTAAATATTCTCTTCATTTTGTATTTTAGCATGAGTAGCTAACTTTAAATACTAAAGTTGTGGACCCTAAATGGGTGTAATGTTAATGGGTGTTTACCATTGAATATATATATAATGGTTGTTTGATGTTCATTTACTCCTCATTCTTTATTTATTGTTGGTGGTTGCAAACATTAACAAGTGCCATTAAATTCTTGTTTTGCTTGGAAAAGTGGGTTAGAATTTGGTAGGAGTAAATATTAAAGACTCAAGGCATTAACCCTTGTTTAGTAGAATCGCTTAGGAATAAGTGAGTTTTATTTGGAATATATTGATTGTTCTTAATTGTAACTCTTTTATAGTTGGAAAAATTATAAAGAGAAAATACTACCCAACTATTAAAAAATATTGAGTAGTTAATTAGAAATTATTTGCACATCATAAATGACTTTCCATTAGATATATATCATATTAACACCGGTAACATTACATTTCATTGAAGGGGACACAAACTTGGTTTCTTTAATCCAATTAATTACAGTTTAAATCTCAACATTAGTTATTTCTTCAAATGACAATTGCACCATACTCTTGTTACAATTAACCGGATAAAATTAAGACATAAGTCAAGTGATACACTAATCAAGTAGCTTTTCACACCTATTCCCTGTGGGATTCGACCCCAACCTTGTTGGGTTATTATATTTGACACCGACCGCCTTACACTATTTGTTAAAGTGTAATTTGAGCGTATCACTCATCGACTGCAAAAATTTCCTTTGCAACGTGTTGTTCTCCGTAGACCGTTTTCACACCATTCACTGTTGGGAATTTCATCATCTCATGAAGGGTTGAAGGTACTGCCCTCATGTTGTGGATCCATGACCTCCCGAGAAGTGCATTATATCTCATGTCGCCTTCGATGACATGGAATTATGTATCTTGGATGGTCCCGGCCACATTCACTGGTAGGATTATCTCCCCTTTTGTTGTTTCGCTTGCCATGTTGAAGCCATTTAGGACTCGAGATGCAGGTACAATTTGGTCCCGTAGGTCGAGCTCTCTATGACCCTCGATCTGATTATGTTTGCTGAACTACCGGGATCCACTAGAACACGTTTAACTTAAATTTTATTTAACAAAATAGAAATTACCAGGGCGTTATTGTGCGGCTGAGATATGCCTTCCACTTCCTCGTTATTGAATAATAGGACGCCTTCGGGAACGTAACTCCCAGTCCGTTTTTCTCTTGTGATCGACACCTTGGTCCATTTGAATATAGGCCCTTGTGGAATATCGACACTGCCAACGATAATATGAATTACGTGTTGTGGTTCTTCTTGCTTATTTTTTCTGTTTGCATCTCTTTCTCTGAAGTGGTTCTTAGCTCGATCACTGAGAAATTCTCGAAGATAACCCTCGTTGAACAACCGAGCTACCTCTTCCCTCAACTGCCTACAGTCTTCGGTTCTATGGCCATGTGTGCCATGATACTTACACATCAAGTTTGGACTTCTTTGAGAATGATCGGTTTGTATAAGTCTGGGCCACCTAGTTTCTTTGATTCTTCCAATAGCTTACACGATCCCCGATGCATCTACACTAAAATTATACTCTGACAATTGAGGTGCTTTTGCGTGGTCGGTGTGTTTATCAAAACCATTCTTACTCATGAGTCCCCGATAGCTTTGACCTCGATCATTTCTCCAATTATTTCGAGGAGAGTTACGCCCCGAAACGTTGTTTCTCCGATCGACATACGACTGATATCGTTCCTTGTTTGATCTTGATTCCCTGTCTATATCCTTCGGGGGCTTAGCTGCCAATCTATTAGGGTGAATTGAACCTGAGGGGGCTCCCAACTGGTCGTCCTCGACCCTGATCTTTGATTGGTAACGATTATGTATGTCTGACCATATCACAGCTGGATACTCGACCAGAATCTGCTTTAATTGTCGTGACGATCAAACTCCGCTCGTTCAAACCCTGTATAAAGGCCTGTACTGCCTAGTCATCTGAGACCGGTAGCAATTCCATTCTCTCCATTTGAAACCGGGATACGAACTCCCTTAACATCTCATCGTTCCTTTGTCTTATCTTAAAAACATCTGATTTCCTTGTCGCCACCTTTATGGCCCCGGTGTGTGCTTTCACGAAGGCGTCTGCTAACATAGCAAACGAATTGATCGAGTTCGGGGGGCAAATTGTGATACTAAATCATGGCTCCCTTTGACAAAGTTTCCCCAAATTTTTTCAACAATACTGATTCGATCTCATCATCATTCAAGTCGTTTTCTTTAATCCCGCAAGTGTATGAGGTAATATATTCATTAGGGTGGGTTTTCCCCTAGTATTTACGTATATCGGGCATCCGAAACTTTTTTAGAAATGGGCTTCAGAGCCGCACTCGGAGGGAATGGTTTTTATATAAACTTTTTGGCATCCAAACCTTCCAAGACCGACAGTGCCCCCAGTATTTGATCAACACGGGAGTTATAAGTATCCATTTTTTTATTATTATCCTCAATCTTCTTCTCCCCGGACTCAATCCTTTTGGTGAGCTCCTCGAACATACTAATAATTGTGGGGTCAGTCCCCGAACCATTACGGTTCGATCTCTCTAACACCGGCTCAGTAAGTCGAGTGTTTTTTGGTTCGACTATACTTGGAGTTTTATTCTGACTTTGAAGTTGAGCGATGGAAATCTGCTGAGCTTGTAGCATCTCGAATATTATTTGGAGGCTAACTACCCCATCTCCTATACCCTGTGTTCCTTGGCCCCCAGATCGGGTTTCCTTGTGTACACTTCCTCCGGGGTCTGCGCCTAGATCCGCATTCAAAGCAATGCGTGAACTAACATCAACTGGTTCCACATTTGGCCCTTCTCTAGGGTTTATCGGTAGTACACCAACCCCTACATTGTTGTTTTCCCCATGAAATCCAAGACCATCATTGTCGTGTACAGGTGTTATTTGCGAGTTTGACATTTTTTAACCTGAGAACAAAAATTCTTGACAAGAGCAAGTGTGAAAATAACGTGTGTTATCATAATCAGTGCTGAAATAATCACTATTATCTTTAGCCCCACGGTGGGCATCAAACTGTTTACCTCAAAAATACTGGTAACAATTAAACTTGATTTATGATTTTAAATATATGTGATTTAGTTCAATATTAATTAATAACCATGAAATCTAGCATAGAAATGAAAGAAATAAGTAAATCGAACCAGTGTGCAAGACAGTCTCGACCTCTAGCTATGGTGGCCTCGAGGTTAAATAAGAACAATCAAGTAAAGAGACGATTCTGATGAAATATGAGCCAGAAAGTAAGAAAGTATATTCTTTGCCATTGATTGATGATGTTTACAAATGATTGAGGTCTACTTTATACAATAGGGGAACCCTAAATAAGGTACAGTTCTATTGACAATAGAATCTTATTGGGATAGTTGTCTAACCGCCTAGTACGGATTAGTACTAACTCGTACAAATCTATTCCGGGAATTTACGCCACGATTTTGGGGACGTGGCAGGAATCTTGCTCATTCTGTTACAAATCCACAACTGCATTATCTCGGGGTCGGTCATACTAGGCTGCGACGTTCCTCGAACACTTAGATCTTCGAGCCTCGTGTTCTGTCCTCAGGCTTGAACTCGATCCATAGTGAGTATATTCCTCGACGCGAGCCTTTTGTTCCTTGATGTGAACCTTCGAACCCATAAAATCGAGGGCAATTGATTTTACCGTATTTAATTATTTAGGTTTCACATTAATTTTTATGTTTAATTATTAAATGCAATTAATCGAAATATTCTAAACCGATATATAATTAGTTTGGTTTGATTTTGATGAAACTCGAACTAACTTGGATTATGAACACCCTAGCTGAACAGATAATTTTAAATCATGATAGAAAAAGAGAAGGTTAAATTTGAATCTTTCTTCAAAAATATTTACATGTGAAATTATGAAGTCTATATTGAAGTTCCGTTAAAATCAACGAAATGATTGTTTTATTAATATCAAAATACTTTAAAAATATAACAAAATGATAAAATCTTATGTAGTCTGAATAATATTCGCATCGATAAAAGTTGTTCTATCGAGATAATATTTCAAACTCATGAGAAAATTAGTCTTGGGAGTAGCATCCTGCAGGATCCACGTGGCTAAAACAGACACCAGCACGTGTCAAATGTCGCAATACGTGGGACTCTGATGACAGAGCTACGTTCAATTCTTGGCTTATAGTAGTATTAAAGAAGAAACTTGTTCTGATGGCAATTATCAATATAACCATGGAAGAAAGCAAGCACAAGGAAACAGATAAAGAGGATGAGTTGAAGCAAATGAAACATGAAATTGATGACAAAAACAAAACCCAAGGCAGTAGTACCAGAACCCAATCTGACCAAGGGAACACTGTTTTCTCAGACCTAAGAATCCAAAAACAAGTAGAAGAAGGAAACATTAAAGGTCTTCCCCACCAACAAGTTCCACAACCAAGTGATTTCAACACACAACAACTTGAGCAACTCTAATCTTCTTACTTTATGTATTTCTACAAAAAAAAAAAAAATGTACTCCTAATAAAGTTACTTTTTCTGCCATAAAACGTTCAATGCTATTACAATGTGTTAGTCAAATTGTTTGTTTATTACTCAGTACCATTTTTAGAATAACATTTTTATTTTTAACAACAATAAATATTGTGATCTCTGTAGTTTCTATTAGATTTACTTTTTCTCTTTTATAAAACTTGGACGCATTATTTTTTAGCTAAAGTAAAATCACTATTAAATAGAGTGGAACTTTAGGAGGGAGGCCCGCCCTACTTGAAGTTGTCCATCAATCATCATCTAATACTAATAGAAGGGCCAAAAATATTTCTATCGTTTGCTAAATGGTTTATAAATACCTTCCGTCTATTTATCTGTCTAAAAAAATACACTCCGTTCATTTATCTGTTCAAAAAAATACACAAAATTAATTCTATTAACAAAAATACCCTCGAGACTAACGGTAGAAGGGATGAAGTATGTTTTTTTTGAACGGATAGATGGATGAAGGATATTTATAAACTATTTAGCAAACGATAGGGATGTGTCATTCATTTAATGACATGATAGTTTTTAATTGGGCCACGTGGCATCTTTTGACTAGACTTCCCCTTTTTTCTTCTTCAATTGGGACACTGCATACACACAATAACAAATTAATTAAAAATAGATAAAGCCTAAAATCAAATAACCCGAAATTCAAACCGGATTCTAAAATATCTCCAATCAAACTCAGTATTGAAACTCTAAATTAACAGATACATTTGGGTTGTTAAGTAAGAAGACAAGGATTAAAACAGACCAAAAATTTAAAACTAAAAAATTAATCCCAAATGCTAATAATGTCCAAATATATCAATCAAATCTAGGAGAGATATTGAAACTTTGAAAGGGACAAGTAATGAAAATCTTTGAATTGTTCATAAGGAGACAAACGAGCCACGAAATAACAGAGAAAAAATAACTACATATAACTGATACAAGCACACAAGAAAACTGAAACCAAGATGCTAAAAAGCTTGAAATTATCACGGATAAAGATTGAATCTATAAAAGGTAAAAAAAAGTATTAAAAAAAGAGTAAAGGGTTACATTCTAAAAATTCTTTGTGAGATGAGAGTGGGTGTGTTGGGTGATAAGAAAAAAGAGAGGAAAAAAAAACAAAGAAAAAGAAAGAAAATAATTAGGCGGGTCAAATAAATAGGGTCGGACCAGGTAATTAACTGGGTTGAAATAATATTTTTTTTGTTCCAATCAAAGATTGTCACGTGACTCATCCCTATCGTTTGCTAAATGGTTTATAAATACCCTCCGTGCATCTATCCGTTCAAAAAAACACACTCCATCAGTTCTGTCGTTAGTCGCACGGGTATTTTTATTAATAGAATTAACTTCGTGTGTTTTTTTGGCCGGATAGATGGATGGAGGGTATTTATAAATCATTTAGCAAACGATAGGGATAGTTTTGGTCCTTTTCCGTAGAACCAATATGATACAATTAACAATTGATCAAAATAAAATCACAAATCAAAGTGTATTTAATTAAGACGTAAAAACATACTAAAGGTCTTAGGAAGGAGCAAAAACATTATTTCTCCTTTTCTGCCGTGTACAATTAATTGAGCCCTGTTATTGTGGATAGAATATAATTTTTTCTAGGTTATCAGATGATTTTAGTTTTTGAAAGATCAAACTTGTTCATATATTATTGAACTAGTTACGATTACCCGGGCTGTGTCCGGGCCCAAAAACTATAGTCAAAGGTAAAAAATTTATGTGGCTTTCAGTTTTGCTTCACCCCTTAGAATTATGCCCATTTTAAAAAAAAAATTAATTGATACTCAATTTTAAATAATTTCAAATGCATTCACTTTTCTCTTTTTCTTTAATGCTATTTTCTTCTTTTTTTATGCTTAGAGTTTCTTTTTCAAATTTGTTGTCTTTTCGATAATTTGATGATTGGGATTTATTTTTTTTTATGATATTTGAAAGTTATATTTCAAATTTGAGCTCATTTGGAGTAGACTTGGGTATTGATTCGTGTATTGAATTGCTGAAGATCGAAAAACAAATTTATATTTCAGATTTTTGAGATTCGAGATCTGAAGTTGTGTTCAACGGATTGAATTACTGAAGATTTGAATTTTTGAAGTTGCATTTGAAAGATAAAAGAAATTCAGATTTGATTTCTGAAGTTGTATTAAAGAGATTGAACTAATTCTGATTCGAGCGGATACACTTTATAAAATTTTGTGCAATGCGGGTAGAACTTCAATGTTGATCCCAAAAGTGAGTATATATAAAAATGCTCCTAGTCAAACTCCTCTATGCATAACTGAATTATACATATATTATATATCTATTAGCTATATTTAACTAATATATAGTTGGGTGGTGACGATTTAAATTAATTCTTTTAAATATCTTAGATTCTCATTACATTCAAGCAAAGCTAAAAGAATTTGCTTCTCTTTTTTTTTTAGACAAAAGCTAAATTTTCGTAAGATTTTAATTGACTCAAACTTCAAATAATATTTATTTATATTTTTAAATGTTGTATATATGAAATTTTCATTAATTGATGACCCTTCTCTACGAATGAAAGCTCTCAATAATATAATCAAATCTTATCATAAATTTATAAATGTTGCAAATATTTAGTTTGTATTTTTGCCTCGTTTTATTAACTTAAATATGGATTAGAAGGTAAAATAATTTTGACCTAATACATACTTTCCCCCTTAACTTGTATGCAAATTCTTTTGACATACTGTAGTTTTACATGTAATATTCTCATCAATCCCATACATGTATTATTGTTTTATATGTTTTACCTAACTTTTTATTTAGCAAATCTATATGCTTTACCTAACTACTTTGCGCAAAGTTTCACTTATTTGATTTAAGAAAAGGAAGATCTCTGCCTATTTCCCTCCATCTTATAATTTATCACGTTAATTTAATTAAAGCAAAGCTTAGTCCAAATTGAGCATATTTCATATGTGTCCTGCTTGAGTATTTGAAGTTCATACCTACTTGCTACTATCTCTAACATCTGCTCACCACTTCATAAACAAGGGCCTTTTCAATGGAACAATTAATTAGTCGAAATTAATTTAGATGATTATATAATATTAATTTTGTTTGTAATGCTTAGATAATTCAGTGAATAATATATTATATTAGTTATAATTAAGTGATGGTTATGTATTAAAATATATGTATTATAGTAATAAATAAATAAATAAATAAATAAATAAAGAGCTCGTAAAAGATAAAAACTTTGAAGATAAAGATTTTTTTTTAATATTCTAATACTAAAGAAAGATAATTATTATTAGATTAAGATAAAACAAGGAAATTAGATTAAGAAAAAATAAGAAAATTTTGTGTGGGACCAGAGCGTGATGGTCACGTGAGGGAGTACAATGTCAGCCCACAGATGCCGTATGGAAATATGTGTAGAATGACATAAGCTAAGGATAGTTAAGTCAAGACACTCAAAAAATGTATACGGTAGTTATAGTAGGATTCCATCGTGACTAATCATACTGCCTCAATTAAATGAAATGACTAAATTATCCCCGATATCCCAAGCAGGCATGTTGACATGGTGCCTGCTAATTCCCTCTTCTATATAGTAGTAAAATTGAATAATTTTATGCTTTATTAAATTGTTGATTTAATGTTATCTCGATACTCGGCCCTTTTTGTTTGCTCTAGTGATGGACGTACTGACGCGCCACAAGGAGAGGTGCCGTGGTGTATGATATTCGTAGATGATATTGTATTGATTGACGAGATGCTAGCAATTAGAGGCATGGAGGCAAACCCTGAAATCTAAAGGTTTCAAGTTGAGCAAGATCAAGACAGAATGGGTGGAGATAAGTTTAGTGGCACAACAATTGGAGTGTAAGTTTAGTGGCGCGACACTTGGAGTGTAAGTTTAGTGGTGCGACACTTGAAGTGTAAGTTCAGTGGCAAGACTCAAGGAGGGAAAAGGAGGGCAGGTGAGGCTAGACTCGCAGGTAATTCTAGGAAAAGCAGTTTTAAGTACCTTGGGTCAATTATTTAGGGAGATGAGGAGACCGATGAAGATGTCACATATCATATTGGGGTGGGATGAATGAAGTGGAGACTCGCTTCCAGTGTTTTGTGTGATAAGAAGATGCCACCGAAACTTAAGGGTAAGTTCTAGGTGGCCAGACAAAATATTTTGTATGGGGATGAGTATTGTGATGACCCAAAGGTCATCACTTATTTTAAATTAAATTTTATATTTTCGAGGCCTTAAAAACTTCATTTAGAGTTGTCTTGATTTGCGTGCGCAGTTCAGGCGCGTAGCCGAAAAGCTTAAATATGAAAATCTATAAAAAAAATGGTAAAATTTTGCTATAAAATAAGTTAATTTGACTTCGGTCAACGTTTTGTGTAAACGGACCCGGACCCATAATTTGACATTCCCGGAGGGTCCGTATAAAAATATTGGACTTGGGCGTATGCTCGGAATTGAATTCCGAGGTCTCGAGCCGGAGAAATGAATTTTTAAAGGAAATTATTTTCTGAAATAGTTTAAGGAAATTTGAAATAAAATTTGATTTGAACATGTTAGTATCGGGCCCATAATTTGGTTTCCGTGCCCGGTACAGGTCTTATATATGATTTAAGATGTTTCTATAAAATTTGGTAAAAAACTAACGTCGTTTGACGTGATTCGGACCCAAATTGCTAAAGTTAATGTTTTATGAAGTTTGAGAAAAATCCTTTGATTTTGAGGTTTAATTTGTTGTTATTGAGGCTATTTTGGTGATTTGATCGCATGGATAAATTTGTATGATGGTGTTGGGTTAGTTCGAATATTTGGTTAGGAGCCCCGAGGGCTCAGGTGTGTTTCGAATATGTGTTGGGAAGTCTGGACTTAGGAAAAAATTGCAGATTTTCTGCTACATGTGCTCAGGCCTGTTGTTCATCGCGATCGCATAGTCACTCTCGCGATCGCGTAAGGTAAATGGGGACAGGGGTGGATTTGTCCTTCGTGAACGTGAAGCCACAGTCGCTAACGCAGAGCTTTGGGGGATTGCTCATCGCGAACGCGACCTGTGTGACGCAAACGCGTAGTGTTAATTGGAGGGAGCTAGGATTCTGGTCGTTCTTCTACGCAAACGTGTATGTGTGTCCGCGAACGCGAAGGTCAGGGGGTTCAACCTTTCGCGAGCAATCGCATAAGTCCAGCCTTCGCGATTGCGATAGTGTTCTCGTGAACGCGATGAACACTGTCGCCCAGCATTTAAAACAATATCTAATACGGGATTTGTTCAAAATCTCATAACTTCTTCATCTCAACTCCAAACTGGGCAATATTTTAAAGAGGATTTTACCACAAATTCATAGGTATGTAATCGTAGACTCATTTTCTTCAATTTTCATTAACACCCATTACATTTCTTGTCTTAAATCATGTGAACAAGGTTAGAAAATTAAGGATTTGGGTAGAGTTAGGGTTCTTCAATTAATTCTGATTTAGACCTCGTTTTGGGGTCGAATTCTGAAAATAATTATATATTCGGGCTCGTGGGTGAATAGGTGATCGGATTTTTGGTTCGAACCTCGTGTTTTGACCAAGTGAGCCCGGGGTTGATTTTTGGATTTTTGGGGAGAATGATTAAAAAGTTATAAATTAGCGTTGGAATTGGATGGTTTAGAATTTATTGATGTTATTAAATCGATTATGCATAGATACGATTGTGTTGGATCATAATTTGAAAGGAAAGGCGATTTTTTAGGACTGAGTTGGCCGTGGAAATTCGAGGTAAGTGTTTGATCTAACCTTAGCTTGAGGGATTAGGAGTTGTGTCCTAATTGCTATTTTTTTCTTGTTGAGTACAACGTATAAGCATGGTGATGAGTATCTATACATTGGTGTCAAGCATGACCGTGAGTCTTATATTGTGATTTTCATGATTTCATTGTGTTATTCATGCCTTGGTGAAGATTTCTATTTGATGTGTAAAGTTGTGGAAAGAATTGTGACTTATGAACATTGATGAGCGTTGGCTCCAGTTGTATAGCGAATTGTGAAAGTATATGGGAGAATTGAAAAGACATCGTTATGTTACCCCTCATTGCCGGGCTATTTGTTGAGTTGTGGTTCCCTTGCATTGTGTTCTTAACCGATGTTATAGATGCTTAGGTTGATGATTCTTTGTCTTAGGTGTTGTAACGAGTTGGGTTATAGTTGAAGTAGTTAGGTGTTGTAATGAGTTTGATTATAGCTGAGGTAGTTAGATGTGGTAACGAGTTTGGTTATAGCTGAGGTAGTAGGTGTTGTAACAAGTTTGGTTATAGTTGAGGTAGTTAGATGTTGTAACAAGTTTGGTTATAGTTGTTTCTCCCTTGCCAGGATGTTTGTTGATATTATTGTTCCCTTGCCGGGATTCCTTGTGATTATTGTTGGCTTGTAAATTGGAACGGGTGGTACGCCTATCACAAGATATAATAAAATAGGAGCAGGTGGTACGCCTACCACAAGATATAATGAAATGGGAACAGGTGGTATGCCTGCCACGAGATATAATGAAATGGGAGTGGGTGGTACGCCTACCATAAGATATAATGAAATGAAAGCGGGTGGTATGCCTACCACAAGATATAATAAAATTGGAGCGGGTGGCACGCATGCTACGAGATACATGAAATGGGAGCGGGTGGCACGCCTGCCACGAGATACAGGAAGTGGGATCGAGTTGCACGCTTGCAACAAGATGTTAAAAGAAAGTGAAATCTGCCTTTGTTTTCCTTATTCTTGCTAGTGGTTGGATTTTGATTCCTTTATAGTTCTCTTGATATTCTATTTTTATCTGTTATTCCTCGAAGCATGTTTCCCGTCCCATCCTTACTTGTTTATACCTGCATTACTTTTCGTTGTATATTATATAACTGCACAGGTTTATTTAATAGTCTGGTCCTAGCCTCGTCACTACTTCGCCGAGGTTAGGCTAGGCACTTACCAGCACATGGGGTCGATTGTGCTGATACTACACTCTACACTCTTTTATGTAGACCCCAGTGGTGTAGACATCGGACCGCGGTGGGATTGCTGATTTTCGCTCATCAGGCGACCCGAGATAGTCTTGCAGGCGTTCGCAGGCCTTGGCGTCTTCTTCTATCTACTATTCCTGTTTCTTTCATGCATTTTCAGAGACAATATTGTATTTATTTCTTTCAGACCTTTATTTGTATTATTCTTAGTCCGTCTATGTATTAGATATTTATGTTCAGGTGGTTTATTATTTTCCTACCATTTATATTAAATTTTGTTGTTTAAATGTTATTACTTTGCAATTGTTAATGAATATAAAATGGGTAAATTGTTCACATAATTGGCCTGCCTAGCTCAAACTAGTAGGTGCCATCACGACTCCCAAGGGTGGAAAATTTGAGTCGTCACAAGTTGGTATCAGAGCTCTAGGTTACATGGGTCTCACAGTTCACAGACAAGCTTAGTATGGTCTGAGGGATCGGTATGGAGACGTCTATATTTATCCCCAGAGGCTACAGAGTTAGAAAAAACTTCACATTCATTCTTTCTTGTCGTGCGATTTTGTTCTCTCAATGCTAAATTGAAACCTCTACTCTTGTCCTTTCGCGAATGGAGAGGTCATGTACCGCTTCTTCAGCCGGGTATAGAGCCCAGACCGGCGATGGTGCAGCCTTGTCTATAGATGCTTTGTGGAGATTGGATAGGTTCACCAAGCTCTTCACTACTACTTTCAGCGGTGTATCTACTGAGGATCCTAGGATTATTTAGACAGGTGTCATGAGGTTCTTCGGAACATGGGTATTGTTGAGACCAATAGGGTTGATTTTGCTACATTTCACTTATCTGGATCCTCCAAGACTTGGTGGAGGAATTATTGCTTCGCTAGACCAGCAGGATCGCCAGCATTGACCTGGGAGCAGTTCACACATCTATTTTTGGAGAAGTTTCTCCACATCACTCAGAGAGAGGTATTAGAGGGGGGAGGTAGAGGTATTAGAGTTGGAGGTAGAGATGCTAGAGGTGGAGGTAAAGGTATTAGCGGTAGTTACGCCGTATCTGGTCATGCCTAGTGATTCTTTGAGTGCTCCTGTTTATGTGTCTATGCCGGTGGGTGATTCTATTGTGGTGGATCGCGTCCATTGTTCATGTATAGTGGTTATTGGAGGTCTTGAGACTCGTGCAGATTTGCTTCTTCTGGACGTGGATGATTTCAGTGTTATATTGTTAATGGACAGGTTATCACCTTACCACGCTATCTTAGACTGTCATGCCAAGACTGTGACCTTAGCTTTACCGGGTTTGCCTCATTTAGAGTGGAGAGGGACTCCTGGTTATTCTACCCGTAGTGTTCTCTTATGTGAAGTCTTGGCGTATGGTTGAGAAGGGGTTTCTAGCTTATTTGTCTTATGTTCACGATTCTAGTGCTGAGGTTTCTTCTATTGATTCTATGTCCGTTGTTCGTGAGTTTCGTAAGGTTTTCCCTTCAGACCTGTCGGGTATGCCACCGGCAGGGATATTGACTTTTGCATCGATTTGGCTTCGAGCACTCAACCCATTTTTATCCTGTCGTATCGTATGGCCTAGTGTTTTGCCTTGGAGTGTGCCGATGTTATTTGTTAAGAAGAAGAATGGGTCAATGAGAATGTCTATTGATTATCGACAATTGAAAGAGGTTACAATCAAGAATAAGTATCTGCTACCGAGGATTGATGATTTATTCGACCAGCTTCAAGGTGCCAAGGTATTTTCAAAGATTTATTTGAGATCTGGATACCATCAGTTGAGGATTAGGGCATCAGACGTCCCTAAGATAGCTTTCCGCACTCGGTACGGGCATTATGAATTCTTGGTGATGTCATTCGGGTTGACTAATGCCCCAACAGCTTTTATGGATTTGATGAACCGAGTGTTCAAGTCTTATTTGGATTTGTTCGTGATAGTCTTCATGATGATATTTTGATATATTCCTGCAGATGGGAGGAGCACGAGCAGCATCTTAGAGTGGTTCTTCAGACTTTGAGGGATAGTTTGTTATATGCAAAGTTCTCGAAGTGTGAGTTCTGTTTGAGTTCTGTTGCATTCCTAGGTCATGTTGTGTCAGCAGAGGGTATTCAGGTTGATCCGAAGAAGATTGAGGCAGTCAAGAACTGGCCTAAACCAGCATCAGCTATAGAGATTCGGAGTTTCTTGGGATTGGCAGGCTAGTATCGTCGGTTTGTGGAGGGGTTTTCATCTATTGCAGCCCCGATGATCAGGTTGACCCAGAAGGTTCCCTAGTTCAGGTGGTCGGACGAGTGTGAGGCGAGCTTTCAGAACCTCAAGACAACTTTGACTACGGTACCAGTGTTGGTTTTGCCCACAGGTTCAGGGCCTTATGCAGTTTATTGTGATGCTTCTCGCATTGGACTTGGTGTAGCGTTGATGCAGGATGGAAAGGTCATTTCCTATGCTTCGCGGCAGTTGAAGATTCATAAGAAGAATTATCCGGTTCATGATTTGGAGTTGGCAGCCATAGTTCATGCATGGAAGATTTGGGGCATTATCTGTATGGCGTGGCATGTGAGGTGTTCACGGATCACAAGAGTCTTCAGTATTTGTTCAAGCAAAAGGTGTTGAATTTGAGACAGAGGAGGTGGTTGGAGTTGTTGAAAGATTATGATATCACCATTTTATATCATCCGGGAAAGGCCAATGTGGTGGCCGATGCTTTGAGTACGAAGTCAGCCAGTATGGGTAGTCTTGCTTACATTCCAGCCGGTGAGAGACCGCTTGCTTTGGATGTTCAGGCGTTAGCCAATCAGTCCGTGAGACTGGATATTTCTGAGCTCTGTCGTGTGTTAGCTTGCACCGTCGCTCATTCTTCATTATTGGAGCGTATCCGTGATCGACAGTATCATGATCCCCATTTGTGTATCCTTAGAGACACGGTGCAGCGCGGAGGTGCTAGGCAGGTTACCTTAGATGATGATGGAATTTTGAGATTGCAGGGTCGAGTTTGTGTGCCTAATGTGGATGGGCTCTGAGAGTTGATTTTAGAGGAGGCCCATACCTCCCGGTACTCTATTTATCAGGGCGCCGCAAAGATGTATCAGGATTTGCGGCAGCATTATTGGTGGCTAGAATGAAGAAGAATATCGTTGCATTTGCGGCTCGGTGTTTGAATTGTAGCAGGTTAAGTACGAGCATCAGAAGCCTGGTGGTTTATTTTAGAGGATTGAGCTTCCCGAGTGGAAGTGGGAGTAGATCACTATAGACTTCATTACTGGACTTTCGCAGACTCGGAAGAAGTTTGACGCAGTATGGGTCATTGTTGATAGGCTGACCAAGTCAGCACATTTCATTCCTGTGACAGTCTCTTTTTCTTCTGAGAGGTTAGTTGAGATTTATATTCGGGAGATTGTTCGCCTTCATGGTGTGCCTGTGTCTATCATTTCGGATCGAGGTATGTAGTTTACCTTGCATTTCTAGAGAGCAGTTCAGCGAGAGTAGGGCACACGGGTTGAGTTGAGCACACTCATCCCCAGACGGACGAGCAGTCCGAGTGGACCATTCAGATTTTGGAGGATATGCTCCGAGCTTGTGTCATTGACCTTGGAGGCTCGTGCGATAAATTTTTGCCTTTAGTAGAGTTTGCTTACAACAATAGCTACCATTCGAGTATCCAAATGGCTCCTTATGAGGCTTTATATGGTAGACGGTGTCGGTCTCCGGTTGGATGGTTTGAGCCGGGGGAGGCTCAGTTATTGGGTACGGATCTGGTTCAGGATGCTTTGGACAAGGTCAGGATTATTCAGGATAGGCTTCATACAGCTCAGTCCAGGCAAAAGATCTATGCCGACCACGAGGTTCAAGATTTAGCTTTCATGGTCGGTCAGCGGGTATTGCTTCGAGTGTCGCCTATGAAGGGTTTGATGAGCTTTGGGAAGAAGGGCAAGCTTAGCCCTAGGTTTATTGGTCCATTTGAGATTCTTGATCGAGTGGGAGAGGTGGCTTATAGACTTGCATTGCCACCGAACTTATCAGTCGTGCATACAGTGTTCCATGTGTCCATGCTTCGGAGGTATCACGGAGATCCATCCCACGTGTTAGATTTCAACACTATCCAGTTGGACAAGGACTTGTCTTATGAGGAGGAGCCGGTAGCTATTCTAGATCGATACGTTTGTCAGTTGAGGTCGAAGAGTTTTCCTTCTATTCGTGTTCAGTAGAGGGGTCAGCCTGCGGAGGCATCGACCTGGGAGTCCGAGTATTCCGATATTCGAAGCCGTTATCCCCATCTCTTTCTCGACTCAGGTACTTCCTTCTTATGTCCGTTCGAGGACGAATGGTTGTTTTAGAGGTGGAGGATGTGATGACCCAAAAGGTCATCACTTGTTTTAAATTAAATTTTATGTTTTCGAGGCCTTGAAAACTTTATTTAGAGTTGCCTCGATTTGTGTTCCCAATCTGGATGCATAACCGAAAAGCTTAAATATGAAAATTTATGAAAAATGGTAAAATTTGGCTATAAAATGAGTTAATTTGACTTCGGTCAATGTTTTGGGTAAACGGACCTGGACCTGTAAATTGACGGTCCCGGAGGGTCCGTAGAAAAATATGGGACTTGGGCGTATGCCCCGAATCGAATTCCGAGGTCCCGAGCCCAAGAAATGAATTTTTAAAGGAATTGTTTTCTGAAATTATTTAAGGAAATTTGAAATGAAATTTGATTTGAACATGTTAGTATCGGGCCCATAATTTGGTTCTAGTGCCCGGTACAGGTCTAATATATGATTTAAGATGTTTCTGTAAAATTTGGTGAAAAACGAACGTCGTTTGACGTGATTCGGATCCAAATTGCTAAAATTAATGTGTTTGTGAAGTTTGAGAAAAATCCTTTGATTTTGAGGTTTAATTCATTGTTATTGAGGTTATTTTGGCGATTTGATCGCACAGATAAGTTCGTATGATGTTGTTGGGTCATTACGTATATTTGGTTAGGAGCCCCGAGGGCTCGGGTATTTTTCGGATGTGTTTTGGGAAGTTTTTGACTTAGGGAAAAGTTACAGATTTTCTGATACAGGTGCTCAGGCCTATTGTTCATCGCGATCGCATAAGATAAATAGGGACAGGGGTAGATTTGTCCTTTTTGAACGCGAAGCCATAGTCGCAAACGCGGAGCTTTGGGGATTGCTCATCACGAACGTGACCTGTGTGACGCGAACGCGTAGCGTTAATTGGAGGGGGCTAGGATTTTGGTCGTTCTTCCACGTGAACGCGTACGTGTGTCCGCAAACGCAAAGGTCAGGGGGTTCAACCCCTCGCGAACGCGTGGAAGAACACGCGATCGCGTAAGTCCACTTATTGGCAGCCTTCGCGATCGCGATAGTGTTCTCGCTATCGCGATGAACACTGTCGCCCAGCACTTAAAACAGTAGCTAATACGGGATTTGTTCAAAATCTCATAACTTCTTCATCTCAACTCCAAATTGGGCAATTTTTAAAGAGGATTTCACCACAAATTCATAGGTATGTAATCGTAGACTCATTTTCTTCAATTTCTATTAACACCCATTAGATTTCTAGGCTTAAATCATGTGAATAAGTGTAGAAAATTAGGGATTTGGGTAGAGTTAAGATTCTTTAATTAATTGTGATTTTGACCTCGTTTTGAGGTTGAATTCTGAAAATAATTATATATTCGGGCTCGTAGGTGAATGGGTGATCGAATTTTTGGTTCGAACCTCGTGTTTTGACCAAGCGGGCCCGGGGTTGATTTTTGGATTTTTGGGAAGAATGATTAAAAAGCTATAAATTAGCATTGGAATTGGATTGTTTAGCATTTATTGATGTTATTAAATCGATTATGCATAGATAAGATTGTGTTGGAGCTTAATTCTAAAGGAAAGGCGGCTTTTGAGGATTTAGTTGGCCGTGGAAGTTCGACGTAAGTGTTTGGTCTAACCTTAGCTTGAGGGATTAGGATTTGTGTCCTAATTGCTATTTATTTCTTGTTAAGTACGATGTATAGTCATGGTGACGAGTATCTATACATTGGTATCAAGCATGACAGTGAGTCTTATATTGTGATTTTTATGATTTGGTTGTGTTATTCATGCCTTGGTGAAGATTTCTATTTGTTGTGTAAAGTTGTGGAAAGAATTGTGACTTATGAACATAGATGAGTGTTGGCTCCAATTGTATAGCAAATTGTGAAAGTATAAGTGATAATGGAAAAGAGATCATTATGTTGCCCCTCTTGCCGGACTATTTGGTGAGTTATGGTTCCCTTGCATTGTATTCTTAACCGATGGTACAAATGCTTAGGTTGATGATTCTTTGTGTTAGGTGTTGTAACGAATTGGTTTATAGCTGAGGTAGTTAGGTGTTGTAACGGGTTGGGTTATAGTTGAGGTAGTTAGGTGTTGTAACGAGTTTGGTTATAGCTGAGGTAGTTAGATGTGGTAACTAGTTTGGTTATAGCCGAGGTAGTAGGTGTTGTAACAAGTTTGGTTATAGTTGAGGTAGTTAGATGTTATAACAAGTTTGGTTATAGTTGTTTCTCCCTTGCCGTGATATTTGCTGATATTATTGTTCTTTTATCAGGATTCCTTGTGATTATTGTTGGCTTGTAAATTGGAGCGGGTGGTACACCTACCACAAGATATAATGAAATGGGAGTGGGTGGTACGCCTGCCATAAGATATAATAAAATGGGAGCGGGCGGTACACCTACCCATGAGATATAATGAAATGGGAGCGGGTCGCACGCCTGCCACGAGATATAATCAAATAGGAGTCGGTGGTACGCCTACCACGAGATATAATGAAATGGGAGTGAATGGTACGCCTACCACAAGATATAATAAAATGGGAGTGGGTGGTACGCCTACCACAAGATATAATGAAATGAGAGCGGGTGGCACGCCTGCCACGAGATTTAATGAAATGGGAGCGGGTGGTACGCTTACCACAAGATATAATAAAATGGGAACGGGTGGTACGCTTACCACAAGATATAAATGTGACGAACCGACCCGTCGTCTCATGTGTTATTGATCAGTTTCCCCCATTTCATGCTCCTTCATATTTCGTTATCAGTATGTGGTGTGTTAGAGTTGATTTGGATTGATTTTGATAAGAAATGAGACACTTAGTCTCTTTAAGGAAAGCTTAAGCTGGAAAAGTCAATCGAATGTTGACTATTGAGTTAGATGGCTCGGATGTGATTTTTGGTGATTCGATTAGCTTCGGGGGATGATTTGTGACTTAGGAGCGTGATCGGAAGTGATTTTGGAGTCCCGGTGTGGAATTAGGCTTGAATTGGCGAAGTTAGTATTTAGGCGAATTTCGGTGGGTAGGTGAGATTTCGATCCGAGGGTCGGAATGGAATTCTGAGAGTTGCTGTAGCTTCGATATGTGATTTGTGATGTGTGTGAAAAGTTTCAGGTCATTCGGACGTGGTTTGGTCGGGTTTTTGGTTGAAAGTGTATTTCGGAAGTTTTTAAGAAACTTAGGCTTGAATCCGATGTGATTTAATGGTTTTAGTGTTATTTGATGTGTTTTAATGATTGGAACAAGTGCGTATGATGTTTTTGGATATGTTGGTGCCTTTGATTGAGGTCCCGGGGGCCTCGGGGTGGATTCGGGTGGTTAAATGAGAGTTTCGAGGTGTGTTGCAGGTTCAGCTTTTCTGTCAGCTGGTATTTCTGCTTCTGCGGAAATGGACCGCAGAAGCGGTTACGCAGGAGCGAGTGGAGGATTGCATAAGCAGTTCTTGGCCTGGTGGAGTGGTTCCGCAAAAGCGGAACATTGTTCGCAAATGCGAGTCCGCAAAAGCGGACTATAAACCACAGAAGCGGTCTTGGGTGGTTCGCAAAAGCGGATGTGGAGACGCAAAAGCGGACGTTGGATTTTTAAGTAAGAACCGCATAAGCGGATATTTGACCGCAGAAGCGGTATCGCAGAAGTGGGTGTGGGGACCGCAGAAGCGGAAACCCTTGGAGTCAGAAGGGTTTTATATTCATTTTTGTTCCGCGAAGCTTATATTATTTCCACCATTGTTTAGCGAGCTTTGAAAGCTTTGAGGCGATTTTGAAGAGGGATTTAAGGGAGAATGATTTGAGGTAAGTCCCCTTGCCTAAATACATGAGATTATGTTAAAATTAACATGGAAATTGGTTGAAATTCATTAAAAAGGGGTAAAGCTAGGGCTTGAGTTTTGATATTTCAAATTGGGATTTGATAGGTCATTTGAGCTCGGATTTGGGAGTTCTTGGTATGTATGGACTCGTGGCGAGACGAGGAATCTGGTAATGTAAGTTTTGTAATTTTTCGAGAAGCAGGCCCAAGGTTTCGGGTTTTGCGAGTTTCTGGATTTTTGCTATATTTCGATTGTTTTCGATTGGGTATTGTTCCCTTGGCATATTGTAATGTATTCGATTTGATTTTGGTTAGGTTCAACGCGCGTGGAGGCCGATTTGAGGGGCAAAGGCATCGCGAGCTAGGGTTTTTGCCGGTTTGAGGTGAGTAATGCTTGTAAATGATATCCTGAGGGTTTGAAACCCCGGATTTCACATCGTAACGCTGTAATGAAGCGTGACACGCATTCAATGATGAATGCGGAGTCGTTTACTATTGAAGATTTGTGACTTGGTCCATCCCGAGTGATATTTCTGCTATATTGGCGATTGAGACGCATATTTTATTACTGTGAATTGGGCTTATTGCCACGTTTGGGGCCTTATACCGACTTGTAGAATTCTTAGGGGATCTTCATTTGTTTTTCCTCACTTGTTTGCATAAATCATACTCTCAGTGATGTTTTCAACTGTTAAAAATATGATAAAAACTATATTTTGAACATGAAATCATAAATAAACCAAATTTTAGGGCTGAGATCCCTACAGTACGTAATACCCGAGTGGTTGCGCATTTATTTGACTGAGATAGGTTAAGTACCCAATAGTGAGGATATATTTTCCTATGATATGGATCGGGCAGCACGCCGCAACGATGATATATTGATATTGAGGCCGAGAGCCTGTTTGATGCCACGATATGGCTGATATTGCGCTTGGTTTGTAGGAGCCCCTCCGGAGTCTGTACACACCCCCGTTGAGCGCCGTTGACGATAAATAAATGGAGCGGGCTGCACGCCGCAACGGTACTGGAATGTACCGTTATTTGCATTGCATTCATGCATTTGTTCACTATTCGTTGTTTGTGTTATTTCTTGAGATATCTGTTTGCGATTCTGGTATTGTCTGATCACTCTTAAAGAGGATAAATCTTAGACAGTGGTAATAATGACACTTTATGATGCGTTTGGTCAGGTAACAGTGGCTGACCGGGAATAAGAATATTGCCCGAGGGGCGGGTCTCTGTGCATAGTGTCACTAATTGTTGAAAAATTATTTTCGCGACTGTTAAAAGGATCATCTTCAAAGAGGTTTAAAACTGAGCCAAGATACTTTGAAAGGTTTTATAGTTTTCACTGATTTTCTCAATTTAAGGGCTTTTCACTACTTTTATACAGCATGACAATCTGTTAAACATGATTTCTTACCGCTCAGTTATTATTTACTTTTATTACTCACTGAGTTGAAGTACTCACTTTACTCCCTACACCTCGCGTGCAGTTGCAGGTATTGTTCACCCGGTAGCGGGTTATTAGTTGATTGAAGGTACTACTATTGCGGCTGAGCAAGGTGACTGCCAACGTTCGCGGCACCGGACGTTGTCTTTAAAATTCAAGAATTTATCATTGTATATTATTAGCTGTGTAGTTGTGTTCAGGATTCTTTAGATGCTCGTGACTTGTGACACCCTGATTTCGGGCTGAGTTGGGATAGTTCCCTGTTATATCATTTTCTTCCGTATTTATGATAATGTTATATATTATTTTCGACTCATTCTTGCTAAGTAATTGTTAAAAGAAGTATTATTAATCTGTTGGCTGGCCTTGTCTTCACGAGAGGCGCCATTATGACCGGGTTCGGGATTTGGGTCGTGACAAGTTGGTATCAGAGCCTAGGTTACTAGGTCTCACGAGTCTTGAGCAAGTTTAGTAGAGTCTCGCGGATCAGTATGGAGACGTTTGTATTTATCCTCGAGAGGCTGAAAAACCTTTAGGAAAATTTCACTTTCTTGGAATTCTTATCGTGCGTACTTGATTCAACTTGAGATATAACTCTTGAAATTCCTTCCACGCGTTTGTATGTGCATATTAGCGCTCAGTATCAGATGTGCCTTGATGGCTGGTAATTCCCCGATCAAGGGGCAAGATGTAATCTTCATGAGTATGTTGGTACTGCGAGATGTATCTATGTGATCTTGGTAGTGACGAAGGAGTCTGCTGAATGATAGATGAGCTGTTAAGTGTTCGATTCCTATTGTGATTCGATGTGTAGCCCGAATATGGGCGCGTGAAGAATACTTTCGTGTCTTCTAGTTGGGAAGTGAAGTATATTACGTGTGGCGATATGAGTTCAGACTCAGGAAGACTAAATGGCTGTGTTATGTGTATGATGGTGGAAGATGTGCTGAAATACTAAACTGAGGCGAAACAGGTGGGTTATCTCCTGCGGAGTGTTCTTAAGTAGTACGATTCTTATGTATATTGTTAGAAGATCCCATGTGTAATTGAAGAGTACGTGTTGAAATTTGATAAATTCTGGTCGCTTAAGAGAGTGGAATCAACTGACGTGGGGATGAATACGAGGTTTGCAGAGGATTACAGTACTAGATGATCTGTGTTTTCACAAACTTGTAAATAGTTTGAGTTTAATTTCACTATGGTATTGTGGCACCATTAGAGTAAAAATATTATAGGCTATTGAGTATGTCCTGATATATGGCTTCGGGCCAAGTTGGGGAGGTTGCTATTGATTAGCTGATTGCACGAGTAGGAGCTATGTTGGTTCTGTTTCGAGGTAGGATGGCGGATCAGTTCTGGTTGCAGAAATTGAGCCGAGGATGGCACGTGTAAAGGAAAATTTTGATAAAGGTTATACGATGCTTCGTAGATGTGAGAAAATAATAGGATGTCTTGAGCTATTGCTGGTAAAGAATGATCAGTGTATAGAGAAGGAAGATGGTTGCTTGTATTGGTATGAGATCATATTCTGCGGTGTCAGAGTGCTAATAAGGTACGAGTAGTTCTATTCGTTAAGTCAGATAATTTACAGATGTGTAAGAGTGAATGACTCTCGAGAATGGTTTTATTATGTTCAAGATTTGGCATGTAATAATCAGGTGTCTTAAGGTTGTGTATGTGGCTAGGGACTGTGTTTCCATTAGAAAATATCAAGACTGGTGGTATTTTATGTTAATTATGGGATTCTATATATCAGTATTTGGAAAGTAATGGTAACGAATTTCAGGATCGTATGTGTTCGAGGTAATGAGCTTTTACTGGTATTGTGCAGCAAGGCTCTTGAGTGCTGACAGCTTGCTTAGCTTGGTTCGGGTAGAACGATTCAGTCATGGCAGTGTAGCTTGTGCAATGGAATTGGGAGAGAGAGTTCTTGATGAGTTTTACTGTGGTCTAGAGACGTATATAATGCCTAAGGGCATGCGAAGCATGGAATTTGTAGCAATTTCTCTTCTAGATGGGATTGATGGAGAGTTCTTGACTAGAGGAATACATAGATGTTTGTGGTTAGGAAAAGGGAGATGGAGTTCTCATGTTATCCTAGTGTGGTATGGTATATGCGATATATTATGGAGAATTGGAATTTGTGTGTGAGAGGTTACGTTCAGTTCTGAATGGAGAGTTATTATAATCTTAAGCAGCATGAGCAGTTTTAGGTGATTGGAGGATCGAGCTTCAGATGATTAGGGTGAATGATCCTCATATAATCAAGGAAATGGTACTGCTAATTGGAAGTGATTTGACGAGAGTATATGTCTCGAAAGAAGGGTAATGTGATTAGACTGATGATACTTCGGTAGTATTGCGGCACTTTCTTGCTAGATCGACTGCTGATATCTGAGTTTGTTTGATGGCACAAGGGAATTCTAGAATTTCTTTCGTGGAATGATTGGGTACTCGAGGTGTAATGTGTATTTATACTGCAAAATTTGGGATCAAGTATAGTAATTTGTGTGCTATGTGGAGCTGGAGACTGGGAGTTCTCATGTTCAGGCTATGTAGTGGTTGTGGATAGTGTGTATTGGTACCGTTAGCAGCTATTGGGGGTTTGGAAGCCGAGTGGATCTTTCTTTGCTTGGTATATTAGATTCTGGATATGATATTGGGGTGTAGACTGGTTGTCTCAGTGTTGGATTATTCTAGACTATTGTGCTATGGGTTATGTCGGAAAATGCCACAGGTTGCGTGGCGAGGTGCATCAGATTATGTTCTAGCAGAGTGATTTGTATGCTAAAGACCAGCGGACGGCTGGGAAGTATTGTTTTCCTTAATTGGTACTTTGTGACGGATGTCAGTATAGAGGTTTCTACCATTGATTCAGTTCCGGTATAGAGGGACTTTGTCAGATGTGTTTTTTGTGGCCGGGCGAGATTGTGGATTTCGGCATATATTTGGTGTCGGGCACCGTGTGAGCACGTGATTTTTGCCCTAAGCAAATTATTCCAAAAGTTGCAAATTAAATAATTTTACAATTTTTAAAA